>ML831625.1:59421-84986 GCA_009831015.1 Picea engelmannii | reverse complement strand
TTGAAGATGACAAAGTGAATTGAAGAAGGAAGTACATGTAGGCCCTGAAGATAATTAAAGAAAAGAAATACAAAATAAGAAAGTGTCAGGTCGGCCCTAATGTTAAAATGAAGTGACATAAATGGTATAAATAAACATCATTAGACATTCATTTTGATACAAGTTGAATTTCATAGAAAATAAGAAGAAAAGAAGGCCAAATTTCAAGGGAGGATGAAGTCTTTTGGTGATGTGTTCTAAGGTATGTTATTTTCAGGTCATCTTACCATTTTTGCTATAAATATGTTTCTAGAATGATTCAGATGGTGAAATCGATATGGTATTGAGAAGACATATCCAAGTACCTATGGTAAAATGTTCAGCTCTTGATTCTCTATAATTAAGGAGATACACTCTGTGGAAGATAGGGTTTGTGACCAGTCCTGAAGCTAGTCAATAAATAGGTGTTCCAGGTAAAATAGTAATAACGTTTTCATCGAGAATCCAAATGAAGTGGGAAAAATTGAATTGGAAATAGAATAGACTTTAGTTTATTGTGTGTGAGGTTCAGAATCATATGTTAATTATTGAGTGTGGGGCATTCTGTGCAAGTTCACTCTCCTGAATAGACCAGAATTGAATAAAGTCTACCATTCTTTCTATAACCTCTTTTTGGGTAGGATTCAAGGAGTGAAAATTGGAGGCATTTCAAAGAATACGTTGAGTAATATTATCTACAGGATCAGAGTACTCCAAGAATTGAAGAATTTCAGAAATTGAATAAGTCTCAGGAAGCATTATCAGGTTCTATGTAATGATTGGTTGATGGTGATGATTTAATGTAAAGTTTTATTATCTCTGATATATTCTTGGGTGGAAGGAAAGGGAAAGGATGGAGAGTTCAAATATCTCTTGATATTGGAGGATTGTATATTCCTCTTGGATTTTTATCCCTCACTTTACATTTGGAAGCTGTAGCTACCTTTGGAATTCATTACTTCCCTTGAACAATAACTATTGATTATTTCTCATATATTTTGCATGGTGTATTATGGTGTATTGGTGTAACTCTTATACTATTTTTCATTTCTCATTGGATATATTTGAATGGTTTAAGTATAAGTTGGAAAAGGTTTTAAATTGTACTTGATACTGATTCACCCCCCTCTTAGTATCAACACACTAAAATACATTAGTATACAAATAGTTATGCCCAAGGTTGGGGCTCAAGTGTAATATATTTTCAAAGAGATCCCATTCTCGGGCTTTTCCAACATGTTCCCTTAATAATATTCTAATCATAAGATCCTTTTTCTAAGACATGTTGCGTGATATAGGGATCGTGCCACGTGGGTTTGAACTTGTCTTCCCCCAGTGGTTCTTTGGCTTGATCATATAGAAGGACCAAGTCACCCTTAACGTACTTCCAAGGATAAACAAACTTATCGTATTCGACCTTGACACATCTTTTATTTTCTTCTATAGTCGTCAAGGCATCTCGACGCTGCTCATATAGACTCTCTAGGTGTATGAGGCATTGTTCGAGATCAGAAGTGTCAAGTAGGAGCACAACTGCCAATATGAGAGAAGAGATTTCTCATTTAATAGGTACGATCGAATCCACACCGTGTACTAACTATAAAGAATAAAATTCAGTGGAAGTCTTGATCGAGGTTCGGTATTCCCAAAGTGTTGGATAAAGCATGATATGCCAGTCAAATTTTCTTTGGTTGACAGTTTTATTCAAAATGGTCTTGAGAGAATTTTTCACAGCCTCTACTTGTCCATTTTCCTAGGGGTAGTAAGGGGAAGAATGACCATGCATAAACCCCATATTAGATTCTATATCTTTCATCATTTCATTATGAAAGTGACTACCATGATCAGTGAAAATCTCACTCGGGATTCTGAACCTGGCTATAATTTGATTGAATACGAAGAAGGCAACAATATTACCATCAGATTTAACTATAGCCATGGCTTCGACCGACTTATTAAAGTAGTCTACAGAAACGATAATGTGTTTATGCCCCCCCAGGAGAAGTTGAGTTGCAATTCACAAATTCCACCCCCACTTGGTTAAGGGATCGATGATAACTACTGGATGGAGAGGGGTTGGATGCGAGCGCATTTTCCGAGTGAACACCTGGCATGGGTGACACTTCTTAACCACTTTGATGCAATCTTTAAATATAGATGTTCAAAGATAACCGGATCGAAAATTTTTATGGGCTATCACAAGATTGGATAGATGACCACCACAAGCCCCAATGTGGCAGTCATTTAGAACAGGCTCATCTTCTTCGTGAGTTAAAAAATGATGCAGGATATTGTCTATTCCTCGACGATACATAGTGTTGCCAATGATAAGATAGTTATTAGCTTGGTACCGTATACACCATAGGTCATCTTGTGAGAAATGTTGAGGGAAATTAAAAGTTTTAAGATAGAGAAAAATATCTCCATACCAGGGGTTTGATAATGAGACAAGGAAAATGTGTTCATCCGAAAATGAATCAACTTGAATAAAATCCTCGTCTAATTGAGGGAAGTCATATATTAACTCTGCAAAAACTAGTGATTTTTTGGATTTCGAAGAAGCGAAATCGAGATCGAACTCTTGTAGAATGAAAGTCTATTTATTGTATTTTCCCCCTATGATACTTCTAGTAAGGACGTATTGAAATGGATTGACATCAAAAAACACCACAGTTTTGCAAAGCTATATATAGTGTTGTAATCATTGGACTGCGTGAAAAAAATCCAAAGCTATCTTTTCAATATGATAATATTTGAGTTCAGGTCCAACGAAGTTTCGACTAAGATAGTAAATGACATGCTCATGAAGCTAGTCATCCCCCTAAACCAACACCATAGAAATCGTCTCTTCTACGCGGTGACATAAAGCAAATAATCTCTACCATAGTCTAGAGACTTCAGCAGAGACATCGATACCAAGGATTTCTTCAAAGCATCAAAGGATTATTGGGCTTGCTCATCCCAGATAAAAGGAGTGTCCTTCTTCAAGAGACACATGAAACCTTTAGTCATATTGGCATAGTTCACTTTAAACTATCGTAAAAAGTCATCTTTCCCCTGTAAACATTGAAGTTGACGAATAGTGTGTGGGGGAGGAAATCGAAGTATAGCCTCAACCTTTAATGTATCTACCATGATCCTAGTCTTAGAGACTAAAAATCCTAGAAGTTGACCTAAACTAACGCAAAAGATGAATTTATGAGGGTTCAACCGAATGCGATAATGGAGACATCTTTCAAATACTGGTTGAAGGTGCTTAGGGTGATCCACTCTCTTACGGTAGTGAGCAACAAGATCGTCGATATAGGATTTGACTATATTCTTGAGATCATGAAATGTTGTTGGCCCTTGACCAAGTATTGAGGATTCTTGGTCATGTTTGACTTGATTTTGGGACTTCCACAGGCCGTTGAAGGCAGAGCGCAAGACAAAGTGGAGATTGCGGGATCTAGGGCCCTTTTTTGGATTTGGGATTATGTAATGGGTATGGGGATGTTGGCCCATGGGTTTACCCATGTTTAGGCCTATTTTGTATGTATAAATAGATGCTAAGGCGATATAATGAGCACGAATGGGTGAGTGCTAGAGTTGGATCTATGTGATCAAGAGTTGTAAGTTCTTTGGTGCATACTATGTGAGAATTGTAGAGCTAAGTGAAAGTCATTGTAAGATACTGTAGAAGGTTGTGTGCTTAGATATACTCAGGGAAGGAGGATCTAGAGAGATGCATAAATCTCTTGTCCTCTGCGGAGTAGGGTTTTTTAGGCTCTGTGCATGTAACCAATTGAAGAATCTAATAAAGAAGACAAAGAGTTGGTGGACGTAGCCCTAGGGTGGGGGTGAATCATGTACATGTTGTGTTTCTTTTCTCTGTGCGATGTATTGATGTCTTTATATGTTTACTTGCTTAGTGATTTAACATAGATGAATGATAGATAGATATGTTAATGCTATGTCCTTAATAATATGGATGGATGTTAGATCTGACTTAGATAGATGTGCTTAGTGCTTGAATATGCTAGATCTGATCTGTTTCATCATGCTAAGTGTTGTTAGATGCTAGATCTGGTTGAGTATTGTGTTGTGTTGTAATTAGGGTTTAACTGCGTTGTAACTAAGAACTAAATATTGATAAATATAACTATTGAGTTCTATGTTAATTGATTAGAATCACAGATCTGTGTCCCAGCTATGGTTGTAGAAACTGGAGTCCTACAACCACCCCTGCCTCTACCTCCAATGAGACTTCATATGCTTCACAGGTGTTGCCGAAAGGGCCGGTATTTATGGTTTTGTTGGTGCATTGTTATAGCGTTGAACCCTGGCTCTGCCCCTGTGCCATCAAATGAGAAGGTAATTTTTAATCTCATATTTGAAAATTCGAGGGTTGATTCCTGACATCTCTTCATATGACTAAGTGAATACATCTCGAAATTCCTTGAAGAGTTTGGTGTAGATCAAAATTTATTTTGGCGAACAATCTGCAACGATGTATACATTTTCAATATTGCTAGGAGTACGAGAGATATCGATCATGACGATAGGAGATATACTCACCATGTTTCCCTCGACATAAATGACATATGTATCAAGTGTAACTACGGTGTGACTGACTATCTCCCTCAAGGTAGATCTAAAATCATCTTGTTCAATTCTAGCAAGATCTAGGAGAAAATAAGAGCGATGATGCATATCATCCCAAGTCATGTCAGAACCATTCATGGCCTGAATGATAGCTTCATCCAAATTTAAAGTCTCATCAAGGAAGTCATGTGAACATGATGATGAAGTGGCCCACATGGGCTCTAGAACAAGATCCTCCTCGTTCGTCTGCGAGGTAACATGATCCGAATTGGCGGAAGATTCAAGAAAAACTTGATACATAATCTTTGTTGTCGATAGTGGCATGGCCATTCCATAATGTAACTGACCTTCACAAGACATAATCGAGGAAGGTAGGGTCCAAGGATCATTAAAACAAGAAGTGTGGAAAGGAACAAACCTCTCTGATGAAACGGGCCTACTGGACATGGCGTATATATGATGAACTAGTTCCATGAAGTCAAAGGTACCCATAATGGATGAATACATTCTGACACTAATATTTTCAGTTGCCAGCTGAAAATTGTCGATCATTAGGATCGAGAGTCCAACAGATGCATTGGGGCTAGCATACACAAAGGAAAACTTGTCAATCGTCATGATCTTCCCATCATGAGGAAAACAAAGAGTGTGGAAGACAGGCGATATGATTGCATTCATAACATAAGTCCAATTGCATCCTAGTAACAAGTTATAGTCAATAGGCACATAAACCACCTCAACATCCACCTCTACCATCTTCCCACCTAACTGGATCGGAAAGGCAAGAAGAATACCATGAGGGTAGAAGGAATGACCGTCAAAAGAATTCAACATGGTCGGATATTGAGAAAGGGTCAGATATCTAAGGGATTTCCAACAGACCAGGGACATCACACATATTGCAACACCTTCATCAAAAACAATATGCTTTATGGTATACTTTGAGTATCCCACATGGATTTGGAATTCCACATGGTAAGGCAAGAGAGGCTTCACATCTTTGACGTCAAACTTGATAACTTTCGAGCCACAAGGATCTATACATCCTAACACAGAGAGAAAGGAATTCCTCTGTGAAGAACACATCTAGAGTACCTCTAGAGCCGACATCACACAAGGGGTTTGACCTAGATCCTCAACAATAGAGTAATTATGGGAAACTCTAGAATTATGATTGTGGGTAGATCACTTGAGTACTCCTTTTGGAATATGAGGTGGAGGCTCTGGTTTGTCAATCTGTAAGGGTGTCTTCAGAGGAGGGGGAGACTCTAGACCAGGTACAGGCTGTGGAGAACTATAATCGTGAGACCGATTGGATACATTAACCTCATATTTAACCATATTGATGCATAAATGGTCATTGTCTTGCATGTGTGGGTTTTGACTCCCACTCACCACATTTCCGACATTCGAAGAGCTTGAGGCCATGTGTTGATTATGTGGAAAAGGATTAGTTAGCACGACGGGCGGTAGAGATAAAAGCTTCGAAGCTTCCTAAATTTTGGGGCATAAATTGGTAAGGTGATTTCATGTACAAATATTACAAGGAAACTTCACCTTCTGCCTTTATTTCTTTCCATCACCAACATTATTATTTGACTTCTCATTATTGTCATTGTCCTTGGGTTTATTATTATTCTTCCCACCCTTACGATTATTATTACGTCCTTTCTTTTTATTCCCTCTTGGATGTTGGTTACCATTCGGGCTGGTTCACGATTGCACATAATGTACATCTGCCAATTGAGTGGTATTGGAGGACACATACGAATCGAACCCTCCTACAGAGTGGTTTAAAGACAACTCTTTTAAATGGCTTGTCACCGAGTCTGCATATTTCACATTGGTGAAGCCTACAATGCCATCGGCATGAGACCCGAGATTTTGTCTAGGGTCATATTTTGACCTCGTTGCATATGGAATAATCTTGTATAACATCCCAGACTGATAATATATAAGATCTAACTGTTGGGATTTAAAAATCACTTCTTCCTCATATGTAACTCTGGATGTAGAAACATCCTTCGAAATATAAGGTAGGAGAGATTTGAGGAACCACTCTAGAAGGAATTTTGGGGGTATGCAGGTCTTGATCAACCTCTTTTGTCTACACCAATAATGGATGTGATCTAAGATATGAGTGGATTTTTCTTGGCATAAGGTCAATAGAATTTCTAATCTAGCATCGTAATGAACCGATAATTTGAAGTGGTTGAGGAAGACTAAGACCATCTGACTAAAGGTTCTGTATGACCCCCTAGGTAACTCGATATACCATTTCGTGGAGACCCCCATGAGGGTGTGTTGAAACAATATTAACTGAATAGAATCGTCGTTAAGGGAATTTGAAGAGAACCAAAGGTGAAAAGTAGTGACATGGTCACCAACATTCTCACCATTCTTTCCTTCAAATTTTGGAATATCTGAAGGAAGCTTGGTGGGGACGAGGGGGCATGTCAGATCATGACACACAATATCATTCATTAACTTAGACAAGTCTGGTAGATTGAGCGTGGCTAGAAAAGGGAGACATGGTTGTGGAATCTGGCCCCAAGATCCCTGAAAATATTGTTGTTGGGGAATCGTAGACCATCCAGGGTTCTGGTAAGCACCATGGCCCTATCCGGGATTGTAAGACCCTCCTCCAAACTAAACATTGAGGGGTTGGTTGGGCACCATTCTAGTAGGAATGTTCTGATGAGGGTTGCAATATGACTCAAGTCGGATTGGATCCAGGTTGGGGGTTTCCCAAGGTATGAAATTGACCTCCTTTGGGTGTGAATCTAGAGAATAAATTTGGATTCGTCATGCCAAATGTGTTGGTCGGAATTGGTATGGAGGAGGTGGGTGTAAATGACAGATTGTAAGTAGTACCTTATCCACCAGGTTGGTTACTCCATCTAGAAGAATTAGGAACAATATTAGACCCATGGTTAAAAGGTAGAAATCCTCCAACTTTAGGAGTCATTTGCGGGACATGGGTACCACCAAACGAGAAAGGAGCATGTGGAGGAGTTGTGACCCCGAGTCCAATACTAGTATTTAGACTACGCGTTGGGATGGAGGTTGAAAATTGCAATGTGAAATTCACCATACCATAAGAAAAAGGACTAGAGGCCATGGGGATGGACTGAACATTGTAACCTGGTGAGTGACCAAGGGATCCAAAAGGGTTCGTGTACATAGTTTGACTATTCACTATAGGATGGGTAGAGGTAATAATAGGAACCTCCAAGACTACAACCATTGTGGTTGAAGGTGTCGAAGGGGTACCGTTAACTATAGTAGGTATGGGAGTTGAAGGACTCCCATTATCTTTCTGACTTGATTTAGTACTCAACCTTGTATGATCACAAGTATGATAAGTGGAGGTGTGTGTACCAAGTTTGATAAATTTACAAATTTTAGAAGGAAAAGACTCAAAATGCGGTGGTAATTGTAACAAGCATAAAGACCTGCAGGGAAGCTAGTCTGGCTCCACGATGACTCAAGATTTGAGATATAAAAAACAAATCCTAAGGAAAACTAGTAATCAAAGAGAACACCAAAATAAAGCAAAAGGCCAATATGCACAAAAATGAGATAAAGTGGATGAAAAGGGGCCTCCCTCCCTAAAGTAGGTATTTCTGACCCAAGAGGGGCCTGAGAGTCCCTGCTAAAGATCAGAGTTATTAGAATCAGTTATAAGGGTCCTCATGGGCTTAACAACTAGTCAGTCAGATTCCCCTGGAGAGGTAATCCTACATAAAGTCTATGTGTTGTCTAACCCTTATCTGACCCAGGGCACCTGTAGAATAACCCCTGCAAGTAACCTATGTGGTACCTATGTCAAGCAACTAAGCAACCATGATATAACCAATGCACAAGAGAAAAATCATAGGTCAGGTCCATTGTATGGGCAGGGTAACAAACCATGAAACCTTGAAAGAATTGCCTCTCATAGAGGTAAAGGTACTATCAAGATCCCCATATACGAATAGATCCCCAGAAATATATATGATGCTAACAAGGTATCGAGGGGATATCCCTTAAACCAAACTCATGTGACCTCGTGTTTAACTTCGGTGTAAGAGGAGCCTCATGATGTCACCAATTATACAATGGATTTCACCACTCCCTTTGTTAGACACATATGTTGATTTAATAGACTTGGATAATTTTGCTCACAAAATTCTATTCCAAGGCTCTAAATCCTAAGCTAGTTTGTGCACCCTAGAAAATAAAATCGTTTCTAATCAATTTTAAATTATCATCGTTACTTTTAGTGGCCTTGCTTACTCAAAAAAGGTGTGGTTTTTAAACTAATGATGTTATGAATCAACAAGTAAAATAAATGAATATGAATACAATGAAAAGTCTAACTTCAATTCCCAATAAATGATATTATTTTCAAAATGCAATTTTCAATTTAATTCTACCATTCCAAATAAGATGCAATATTTATTTACATGTACTAATATCAATTATAAGGACCCAAAAGATCAAATTCCATCAATACAAAATGCCTAATATTTTTTTATTTTCAATATAAAAGAATGAATATGCAAGGACTGAACAACAACTTGATATAAAAACTCTACTGTATGTAAATAGAGACAAACCAAGTAGGATATCAAGAAGCAAACACCCAACCAAAGATGCAAGGACAATCAAATGAAAAGGATGATGAGAAAGGAACCACCCAAAAATTCAACCAAAGAAAGGTTTCCTATCATT
Source organism: Picea engelmannii (assembly GCA_009831015.1). Taxonomy (NCBI): domain Eukaryota; kingdom Viridiplantae; phylum Streptophyta; class Pinopsida; order Pinales; family Pinaceae; genus Picea; species Picea engelmannii. The sequence goes on along the minus strand of ML831625.1, from coordinate 75,668 downwards.
CCATGGACACTTAACAGTCATAACAAAGACCCAAGAAGACTCAACAATAATCAAAACTTACCCAGAAAACATCAAACCTAGCAACCAAACAACAAAGGGTGATGTACACAACTGTTCAGAAGAAAAGCATGTATATACGCCTCTTATATAAGGCCAACATGCATATGTACACGACTGTTAGGTAAAAACCTGCGTGTTGGCCCTCGACCAAGTTTTGGGGAAAATTTGGTCAGTTTTAGAGGTTTTGGCCCACTTTTGGACTTCGACATGCTGGTCAAAGTAGGAGCGCCCAGGAAGATCTAAGATCGCGGATATCACCTATTTTGAGGGTTATGTCGACTCAGTAAGGGTTCCTATGGGTTTTGTAACATGTTTATAGGATGTTGGCCCATGTGTTTTCCCCATGTTTAGGATTTATTTTAATATTTTGTAAAGTATAAATAAAGAGGAATGTATTGTAGAAGGAGTAGTGCTATGTGTGAAGGAATGTATGTGGTCGAGGATTTGTGCTCAACTGTGATTTTGTAGGTTGTGCTTAGTGCTTTTTATGCTTAGTGTGGAGCAGGTGATAAGTACCGTGATAAGAGATTTTGGCTCTGTGCATTCGACCTAGTTTTGGTTAGTAAAGAAGGAGGATCTAGTGCTTAGTGTGCATATATCCTCTCTTGTGCGAAGTTTGACTTTGTGCCTTAGTGCACAGGAGTGGATGGATGTAATATTTTGGTGAATAATAAAGAGGCAAAGCAGTTTTTAGACGTAGCCCCACCTTGGGGTGAACCACGTATATCTGGTGTCTCATGGTTTTCTTTGTGCAATGTTATTTCTGTTATGCATTTTCTTAGTTCTTTGATTATGATGTGTAATGAATATATATATTGTTGTTTAATTACTTTACTTATGTTAAAGGGTAATGAATGCTAGACTTAACTCACAATGCTAAGTGCTAAGTGATCAGGGTACATAATCACTTGTTGTTACTATGATTATCTGTCTTTGATTATGCTTTGCAGTGTTAATGAGGTTAATAAAATAAATTTGCATGTTCACTTCCTAAGTGTTAACAAAATATTCTGTGAAGTGATCTTATCACAAATTTGTGTCCCAACCTAGTTACAAAAACCTGCGTCCTGTAACCCCCCCTACTTCTACCTCAGGTGAGACTTTGCCTACTTTGTAGGTGTTGGCCCTTGACCAAGTTTTGAGGATCCTTGGTCAGGTTTGACCTATTTTTGGGACTTTAACAAGTTGTCGAAGGCGAAGCGCAATATGAAGCAGAGATCGCGGGATTTAGGCCCCTTTTTTGGATTCAGGATTATGTAATGGGTATGGGGATGTCATTCCATGGGTTTACCCATGCTTAGGCCTATGTTGTAATGTATAAATAAATAGCTATGCAATGTAAGAAGAGGTCAGTATGAAAAGTGCTAGATTTCGATATATGTGATCGAAAGTGCTAAGTTTTGAGTGGAGATTGATTTTTTGCATACTGTATGAGGCTTGTAGAGCTCAGTGCAAGTGAGTGTAAGAGATTGAGAAGAGTCTTAGTGCTATAACCTAGCCCGGGGAAGAAGGATCTAGCAAGGTGCATATATCTCCTATCCTCTGCGGAGTAGGGTTTTTGTGGCTCTATTCATGTAACTGGTTGAAGAAGCTAATAAAGAAGATGAAGAGTTGGTGGAAATATCCCCAGGGTGGGGGTGAACCATGTACATGTCGTGTTGTTCTGCATTGTGTGATGTATTGATCTATTTATATGTTAACTTTCTTAGTGCTTCGATATAGATGAATGGTAGATAGATATGTTAATTCTATGTTCTTAATAGTATCAATGAATACTAGATCTAGCCTATGTGGATGTTCTTAGTTCTTGAATATAATATATCTGGTTAAATACTGCAGTGCTCTGTAATTAGGGTTTAACTGCGCTGTAAAATACGATTGGATATTGATGAACTATAAAATATAAGTGCCCTGTTAAGGTGTTATAGTCACATATTTGTGTTCCAGCTAAGGTTGCAGACAATGGAGTCCTGCAACCACCCCTTCCTCTACCTCGGGTGAGACTTCATCTTCTTCGCAGGTGTTGTCAAAAGGGACGGTAGTTAGGGTTTTGTTGGTGCAATGTTGTAGCATTGAACCCTGGGTCTACCCGTGTGCCAAAAAATGGTTTTGTTGTCGGGACAAAAACTGTGATTGCTGGGAACGGAGGAAAAATAATCTTTGTGTGAAGATCTGACTTGAAATTGTGAAATCTCTGTGTGTAGATTTGTCACTCTAGTGCGCAATATTCTACTCAATCTATGAATCTTAGTGCTAAGAAAAGAAGTCTGATATGAAGAAAAGAGGTAAGATTTGATCGCTTTGTGCTCTGATAGAGGTAAGAATAGTGAAAAGTTTTAGATCTGGAAGCTTTGTGCTCTGCTGAAGATAAGATTAGTGGAAAATTTTGTTTCTAATGCATGGATCTAGGTATGTTTGATAATATTTGTCCTAGCTTGAAAACTATAGCACCGATAGAAGAAAGAATATTTGATATGAGTATATCTGATAAGAATAGTGAAAGCTATGTTATACATGTGCATAGAGATAATGTTTGGACTAACAAATGGATGTAGGATCCTAGAATTTTTTTTTGCAGGTTAGATACTATGATCCTAGTGCATAGTACAAGAAAGGTTGGGGATCATTTAAAATAAAATGAGGATTAACCCTTTGTTACAGTTGCAGAAGACTGGAACATATGGCTAAGGAATACCCTGGTAGAAGATATAGTTGTCGTTTTTGTACAGCTATGTACCATGAAGTATTGGATTTCCCTAGAATGATTGCTAAGGTTGAAAGAAGGAATATGAACCAAGAAAACCCTAAGGAAGATCCAGAAACTGAGATTATGGGAGAACCCCATAAAGAATTAGAAAAATTATTTCTACAGATGAAAGAAACCCTGAGTGACCACCGACATATTATCTTATCATAGATATTCAAAGAAAAAGAGTGCATTGAAGAAAGAATATGAGACTTCGACATTGACTGTGTTCTATATGAGGAAACACAGGTGAATATCATGATAGAAAGAACTTGGGAACTTTTAGGGGAGCCTGCTATGATTCCTTCATTGGGAGGAATAGGATTATTCATAGGAAAAGTGACAACCCTATGTGGAAGACTTACCCAGATATCTATGAGTGCTCATGGAAATTCGACAAAGGAAGACTTTGAGGTTGTTAAATTTATTGAGAACAACGCTCCATTTACTATGTTACTAGGAAAACCTTGGATCAAGAAGGAATAGACTAGAAGGAAAGAAGAAGAAGTCTTAGAGTAGAAGAAGCAAGAGTTGAAAGATTTCATGACTAGGAGGATCACACATTTGATTGAAGAACATGAGAACAGATCAATGCTACTTAGGACTGGAGACTAGGATGTCAAAGTTGGAAGGACACAAGAGGTACATGAGAGTAGATCATCTACCCCAACTAGAGAATAAGTCTTACCCTTGGATCTTAGGAAAGAATATCAACAACACGAAGTTACTATGCCAAAAGAAGACAAGAATAAGAATGGAAAGAGGAATAACGAGATGAAGCTCACCAGAAAGAAGGATCAAAATCTTAGTAATAAGAGAGAAAAGATCAAAAAGTTACAGAAGTTTCCAGAGGGAACTTTGCAAAGGGAAAATTTACAAAACTGGAACTTCATCGAGATATCGGAACAACATCACATGGAACTTCTCCATGGCGAAGCAATATAGTTGTTGGGAAACATACTAACCATTAGATCGATACCCCTAATGGGTAGAAAGGAATTTATGGTCAGAAAGATCACCACTAGACCGTTGGGACCACGTCGTAACGGACAAAACTGAATTAATGAAGGTCTCTTGTCCATTGGAAATATACGTTACGTTGTTGTCTACTTATTTCGTCGATTGTTGCACCAAGAAAACTTTTACGAATTGTATCAAAGAGAAATCATTTCTACCACGTTATGATTAGTAAGACTGACACCAGTTCTATTGTTTTGTGCACTCATTCATCCATCTGATCTAATCATGTATGTTGGAAGAGATCAACACCATGAAGAAAATCGTCGAATAAGTTCTCATCAATCTCATGGTCGAGAAAGTAATGTCTACAAGTATTCAAGCGTCCTCGATGAGAGGAGTGAAAACCTCTCCGTCAACCTCTTGTGGATCTGGACAATCCTGAGTCATCACAGAGAAGAGAACCAAGCATAGAGATGACCTAGAAAATGAAAATCTAATCCCGATCATATTTCCCGATAACATCTCGCCTCTAGTCGGCGCGGTGAGTCGAGATAGTGTGCCAAGATATTTTGAGTACACCATGGTTATTGCGTACCTCCCGAAGGGGATATGCACAGTAAGATCACAACAAGACAATATCACAACGTTGAATTTTAGCGACTTCAACCTCGAAGATCGCAAGAACCATAGCATGCTCGCCCCGTATAAATACTTAACTAGGATGAAGGGGAAGAATTTGAAGATAATCCCCAATCCATGGATGATGAACCTCACACAGTCCACTCTGCTAAATGTAATGAAAATCCCACACTTTAGAAGGCAAGAGGAAGTTAATGCCTATGTTAAGCTACTCCTTTCATGTTACCATGGAGGCTACTTATGGATCAACCACAGTATCACACTCGATCTGACATTGATCCATAGGATCACCAGATTGAGTATGTAAGGACTCGATCCGCAGGACTCATGTCCAAGAAAAGCCACAGATAGCGCACTAGCACAGAAGATCAAGGATACATATGACGATGTTGAGAAGGGGACATGAGGCTACAAGGTAGACTCCATCCATAATGGCACAGTGCACCTAGCATGTCATTTAATTGCAGTGAAGCTAGTATGAAAGAACTAACCCATGCAGGTCACAGGCTTTGTCGTTGACCTTGCAGGGAAGTACGTGGAAGGTCTACAGATTACCTAGGTGAAGTACCTAGTTAATCATCTTGAAATGGACTATTGTGAAGCATAGGATCAGGGCTATGAATTCCATTTTAGATGGCTCCTGATCCTCATAGCATTTTTTGCTTGGGAAATGCTGGAAGGTGAGACCTTCCTAGACATCGAGCCACTTGATCCGCTTGCTATGAAGTTCACCGAGATCTGGTACTCGAGCGATATGAGAAAACCATGGTAGTCGAATGTTTTTTTTCACACATATTACCTCTAGTTGAAGAGATCCATCGAAGATGAACCTCGCATGACTCTGAAAACCCTACAGAGGTTCAGACCCTTGATGAAGTTCCACACAAATCAGCACTTCATCTACATTATAGTGCGAGCAGACAAGCATAAGGAGGAGATTCAGTCATAATACAAGCTCACAGAAGAAGACCTTGAAGATATCACTAAGGATTGGTCGACAGGCCTCCTTATTCCCGTAGACCCTGTAGACATGTCTAACCTTGATAGACCAGATACCATGCACAAAGAACATGATACACCTGGACACAACAGAATGAAGAAGACCAAAGAGATCCAAGAATTAAGTAGCACCTCAGGAAATATTGTTTCAGTATCACCTGACTGAGGGGGTGATGACGAAGTAGAAGAGATAAATGGAAAAGGAGTTGAACCGAAACAAGGCTAAGTAATACCTCCTAGAGATGAGACTGATCCCTTGAATAAAAGGAAGGTTTCTCCCCTGAAACCCTCTTCCTGGAAAAAATCCAGAGCCACCGTGACTAAGATTAAGACTGTTCTCACTATCGATGACTTTGACTTCATCATAGTATCCCTAAATGACGCCTTGCAGGAAATCGTGGAGGAAAAAAAAGCCAAGCAAGAGGAAATGTATGATATAATTGAGGTCAAAATATGAGGGGTACAACATGCCCTTCATCCCATTCACATAGTGTCCACTTCTCCCCCACCATCGGGAGAACCAGAGTTGGGAGATGAACCAGCCCAACTCTGTCGACTAGCAGATGCAACCAAAGATCGCCTTCGTCGAGCATAAAAAGAAATAGAAGAAGCCACCTAGGCCTTGAATAAAGTGCAAGGAGTACTTGTAGAACAACGTCGACTTGCAGAGTAGGAGAAGGTTTCTCTCCAGTTGAAGTTTGAAAAATAGAAAACACGGATGCAGTAAGAAAAAAAATAGTTGCTCATAGAGAAACTCGAAGTGAAAGAAGCATTCAACAGATCACCTTGCTCCATGATAGGATTAGAGCCACAGGAAGAAGACCAAGTCACGCATCAAGTAGAGCATTTCACAGAAGCTATCCAACAACTACAACAATGAATAGAAGACTTAGAGTCTGCGTAGTGCCTAACACTCCACAGGATGTAAGGGATCAAAGAGAAGAAACTGCTTGAATCACAGTTGAGAGAATAAAGGGCCTCACCATGGAATGTAAGAAATTGAGTGATTGCAATGCCCAAATGTATGAGTGACATACTGAGAATCTAGAACTGAAGACACTGGAGTCACAAGTCCAAGAGGTGAAGTATCAAGAAGAAAAAATATAGGAGCACTTGAAGCCCCTGTCATCTATTGAAAGGATGAAGCGATCCCAAGAGCAACGCACTGCCCAACAACAACTCCACACCATTTAGAGAAATTCATGGAAGTGACTTAGAGGCTCCAACCTATACATGATGAGGCTTACCAACTCTTCATAGAGATCAAAGTCTGAGGAGCAGAACTAGAGAAATTCATTACTACAGTTGAGCAGCACCTAGAGGGACCTGTCAACGAAGCAATCATACAAGATTTCGTTGAACAGGAGGCCATGGCACAACAACAAGTTGAAGCAGCTCAAGCCAATCTCGAGGCTTTTGAAACTGAGCTACCCAGATCATAATGACTCGGGATGAGTCACAGGTGAGTGTTGGGAGCCTATTAGCCCTTGACCAAGTTTTGAGGATCCTTGGTTAGGTTTGACCTACTTTTGGTACTTCGAAAGGCTATCAAAGGCGGAGAGCAAGACAAAGCAAAGATCATGGGATCTCAGCCCCTTTTAGGTCCCTTTTTGGGATTCAATATTATGTAATGGGTATGGGATGTCGGCCCATGGGTTTACCCATGCTTAGGCCTATGTTATAATGTATAAATAAGTATCTAGGCAATGTAAGAAGAGGTCAGTATGCTAAGTGCTAGAGTTCGATCTATGTGATCAAAAGTGCTAAGTGTCGAGTGGAGATTTCTTTTGTGCATACTGTATGAGGCTTGCAAAGCTCAGTGCAAGTGAGTGTAAGAGATTGAGAAGAGGCTTAGTGCTATAACCTAGCCTGGGGAAGAAGGATCTAGTGAGGTGCGTAGATATCCTATCCTCTGTGGAGTAGGGTTTTTGTGGCTTTATGCATGTAACTAGTTGAAGAAGATAATAAAGAATATGAAGAGGTTGTGTACATAGCCCTAGCGTGGGGGTGAACCACGTACATGTTGTGTTGCTCTAATTTTTGTGATGTATTGATGTGTCTATATGTTAACTTTCTTAGTGCTTCGATATAGATGAATGGTATATAGATATGTTAATTCTATGTGCTTAATAGTATGAATGAATACTAGATATAGCCTATGTGGATGTTCTTAGTGCTTGAATATAATAGATTTGGTTAAATAATGCAATTCTTTGTAATTAGGGTTTAACTGTGCTGTAAACTAAGACAGGATATTGATGAACTATAACTGCTAAGTGCCCTGTTAAGGTCTTATAGTCACATATATGTGTCCCATCTAAGGTTGCAGACATTGGAGTCCTGCAACCACCACTACCTCTACCTTGGGTGAGACTTCACCTGCTTCGCAGGTGTTTCTGAAAGGGCCAGTAGTTAGGGTTTTGTTGTTGTGTTGTTGTAGCATTGAACCCTGGGTATGCCCTTATGCTAACAACAGGTGTTTCCTAAAGGGCCGGTAGTCGGGGTTTTGTTGGTGCATTGTTAAGCATTTAACCCTGAGTCTGTCCCTGTGCCAGCAAATGGTTCCATTGTCGGGACTTGAAACTGTGATTGTTGGGAACTGAAGTAATGAAAAATAAAAGATCTTTGCATAGGTTTGTTTCTAAAGTGCACAATACTCTACTTGACTTGCAAATATATGTGCCAAGAAATTAATTTGTTCTGAATAAAAGAGGTAATATTCTAAAAGAGGCAAGTTTTATGCTTTGGTAAGAGAAAGATAAGTGAAATTTTTTGTTTTGAAAGCATGAATTTAAGTATGTTTAATAGATTATGTCCTAGTCTGAAGGCTAGGGAACAGTTGAAAGAAAGAGTTGATTTGAGTAAATTTAATGGAAATGAAGAAAGATATGTTATTCCTATGCATAGAAAGATTTTTTGGACTGATAAGTGGATTCTGGAACCTAGAAAGAAATTTTGCAGATTGCAGGTCCAACACTATGATCCTAGGGGAAGTGCACAATATAGAAAATACTGGGGAACATTTAAGAGAAAAAGAGGATTGACTTTGTGTTATAATTTCATAAGGATAGGAAATATTGTTAAGGAATTCCTTGAGGTAGGACCTATTTGTCTTTATTGTAAGGTTGTTGGTCATAAGGTTGAGGATTATCCAAGGATTATTTATAAAGTGGAAGGGAGGGGCATAAGACAAGAAAATTGTTGGCCCTTGACCAAGTTTTGAGGAACCTTGGTCAGGTTTGATCTATTTTTGGGACTTCGACAGGCTGTCGAAGGCAGAGCACGAGACGAAGAAGAGATCGTGGGATCTTGGCCCCTTTTAGGGCCCTTTTTTGGATTTGGGATTATGTAATGGGTATGGGATTTTGTCCCATGGGTTTACCCATGCTTAGGCCTATTTTGTAATGTATAAATAAGTAGCTAGGCAATGTAAGAAGAGACCTAGTAGGTCGGTGTGCTAAGTGATAGAGTTTGATCTATGTGATCAAGAGTTGTAAGTTCTTTGTGCATACTGTGTGAGGCTTGCAAGGCTAGTGCACATAACTGTAAGAGACTGCGTGAAGGCTTGGTGTTGTACCCTATCTAGAAGAAGGAGGATCTGGTGGAGTGCACATAGATCTCCTATCTTCTGCGGAGTGGGACTTGGATGCTATGTGCTTGTAAGAAGCTTGACCAAAGATAATAAAGAAGAAAAGAGTGGGTGGACATAGCCCCAGGGTGGGGGTGAACCATGTACATGCTGTGTTGCTATGCTTTGCATGATGTATTGATTTGATTATGTGTTTACTTTCTTAGTGCTTTAATATAGATGAATGATAGATAGATATGTTGATTCTTAGTGCTTAATGATATGGATGGATGTTAGATATGACTTATGTACATATGATTAGTTCTTAAATACCTTATATTTGATTGACTACTGTGATATTCTGTAAATAAGGTTTAACTTCTCTGTAACTAAGAACTGGATATTGATGAATGTTAAATTTTGAGTGCTCTATTAAGTGTTAGAATCACATATCTGTGTCCTAGCTAAGGTTACATACACTGGAGTCCTACAACCACCCCTACCTCTACCTTGGGTGAGAGTTCATCTTCTTCAGAGGTGTTGCCGAAAGGGCTGGTAGTTAGGGTTCTTATGGTGTGCTATTGTAGCATTGAACATTGGGTCTTCCCCTGTGCCAACAAATGGTTCCGTTTTCAGGATCTGAAACTGTGATTGTTGGGAACTGAGGAAGAAGAAGCTTTGTGCAAAGATCTGACCTGAAACTGTGATTGCTGGGAACTGAGGAAGAAGAAAATTTGTGCAAAGATCTGACCTGAAACTGTGATTGCTGGGAACTAAGGAAGAAGAAGCTTTGTGAAAATATCTGACCTGAAACTTTGATTGCTGGGAACTACGGAAGAAGAAGCTTTGTGAAAAAATTCGACCTGAAACTATGATTGCTGGGAACTAAGGAAAAATGAGCTTTGTGCGAAGATCTGAACTGAAAAAGAGAAAATCTTTGTGCATAGAAATATTTCCCTAATACGAAACACTACTTGATGTGTGAAAGCTCTGTGTGTGGATATGTCACTCTAGTGCATAGTATTCTACTCGATCTGTGAAGCTTTGTGCTAAGAAAAAAAGTTTGATCTGAAGAAAAGAGGTAAGATCTGAACGCATTGTGCTCTGATAGAGGTAAGAATAGTGATAAGTTTTAGATCTGGAAGCTTTGTGCTCTGTTGAAGATAAGATTAGTGGAAATTTTTGTTTCTAAAGTATGGATCTAGGTATGTTTGATAATATTTGTCCTAGCTTGAAAACTAGGTCACTAATAGAAGAAATAAGATTTGATATGATTATATTTGATAAGTGTTATTAGATAAATCAATAAATGCGGACATAAACTGATCTCCCTAGATCCACCTAGATATAGAACAAAACAAGACAAAACATGGCACTTTCCCTAGACTATAATCATCGAATTTACTACCAAACAAAAGATGAGATACCTACCTTTAAGTTTCGCTTCCTTATGTCTTTGTTTTTCCTATTTCGCTCTGGTGCTCTTGTGATACTAATCTTGTAGTGAGACACAAACCAACCAAAGTGAAAGAAGTAGAATTATATTCAATGACAACCTATGCATATGATCAAGGAATTATGAAATAAAATAAAGATAATTCTATGGGAAAGAAACATGCCACTGTATTATATTAAATAATAGGAAGAGATATTACAACCGGATGCCTTGATGTCGTAAGGTTCCTTCCAACGATTCCTTTCTTCCCACACACTTATTTCTCCAAGGATTATGAGACCATGGATCTGATAGCTACTCACAATCTATCTTAATAAATCAAAGCTCAAAGCCAATCTAACTAAGCTAACAATCTCAAGCCAAATTGAACTAAATTTCTCCATGAGAGCTCCTCTCCTTTTATAAGCTGAAGAGGATGAGGTGAGGAGGTTAGGATGATCCCACTAAATCATGAAATAAAGTAATATCCAAACCATTCGGATGCCACCTCACCATAGAATCTTCTCCTTCTAGAAGCATCGAGAAAATGCTCATTTTTCCCACATACAGGAGGTCACCGCACCCTAGCTATAGTGTAGCCTACGAAAACTCTACACCCTAGCTATAGAGAAAGGTGTGGAAATCAAACATTTACGCACCCTGCATATATGGAAGCCTGTGAAAATCCTCCAAAATAGGGTTTTTACAAAGGAAAACACAATTTCTTCTCTCAGGAAAAGTTCTTCTCCCTTCTTTCTTCATGAATTCAGGCCACTAACCCCTCTGAAGGCAACATATAGGTTTACATCATTAACGGTCATAGGGATGATGAAAATAATGTGTAGCAGAGAGCCCCCCAAAGTATGAAGTTAGAACAGAGTGATAGCTGATATACTTTGTCGAGTGTGTGTAGGGAACAAAGAACACGTCGGTCGAAAGCTTGCCAAGAAACAAGGAAATACAGTACAATAATATATCATCACTGAGGTAGGAATTCCCAGAATTAGAATACAAATGAATCAAAGAATAAACGTCGACATGTGAAGATCCATGTCAAGTAAGACAGGTCATGGCCACCAAAAATACACTGTGGATCCATGCCAATATGACTCAAATATAAACATAGCCACCAAAAATACACTGTGGATGTATGTGTTAAAGACTCAAATTTGAACATAGCCACGAGACATACAATGTGGATCTATGCAACAATACAAACTGAATATACTCCAACGCAACCTGAATCTATGAGAAAAGATCCAGGGTCTTCATCTCCACCACTCTATAGTACGAATCTAGCCATGTGATTACAGGTGTTGAAGTCGAACATGGTAGAAACCACTTGATTACCTGTCAATGACGAGAACCGTTAAAAAGTGTGAGGGAAATCACCATTAATGTCAATGACTCCCAAGGTACACTAGTACAATCCAACGAATGCAAATTAATGAGCTGAAGTTGAACACTTGGCAGAATCTCCCGATCAGGGGTCAATAATGAAAACCCACTGTCAAAATTGAGGAAACCTACCATTGAGGTGTGAAAGTTCCAAGGTACCAATTAGTTTCTAATTCTAATTCCTAGATAATGAGTTGAAGTCGACAGGAAAAGACTCGTCACAGGAAGGCCTTAATGTATCCCCCATCAATGACATGAAATGGGTAACAAGATTTGAAGTAGATCAGAGTAATATGTGATTCAGGACTGACTCAAGGATGGACGACACAATAGAAGGCTTAAGGACTACATAAATGGCCAATGCAATAGAAGGATTTCTGGGTTGAACTTCTCTTTGAACATATTGATGACACGAATATTTCCTTGGAAACATTAACTCAACAACAGGGATCACAGACCGATTTGTAATATTATAAAGGAGTATGATCAAGAGGCAAGTGGATTTTCCCAACCTAGACACAAATCAAGTGAAAGGGTGTCATGTTCAAAGGTGACTCTTCCATAGAATACAGGTTTAAACATATTTCTTTCCCAACTTTTCCCCCACCATTTCTAGCGAGTACCTATTTATTTTTACACAAGGTTGAGGAGGATAACATATTCTTGTAATGTAAGCTCATCCTTCAGACGATTCCCTCAGAGTATGTTTAACGAAACCTAGGAAGGAGTGGTTTGGTTCCATATGGGCCTTTTGATGTTTGTTTAACAAGTCCAAAGAAAGAAAACTTAGGGGTTTTTCATATTTAGAGAGTTTGAAAAACACTTAAGGAGAACTCTCTCAGTTCCTTTTTCATAAAGTAGTCTGATGAGACCAAAAAAGAGATAAACTATTTCTCAATAAACACACTTTCTAATACTTTAACGAGCGTGAAAAGAACAAGATCGCTCGACAATATTTTCATATTTAGAGAGTCTGAAAAGAGCTTAAAGGGAACTCCAGAGGATTCCTTTTTCGTATAACCTTTACAAGTCTGAAAAAGTGATAAAATTATACTCAGTTACATTCTCCTTGATTTACGAGCATGAGAAAGAACAAAGACTAAGCTCGGTAACTTATTCTCATGTATTTACGAGCATGAGAAAGAACAAAGACTAAGCTTAGGATTATTTTCATTTTTACGCAAGCTTTAAAACAAAACAAAACTATGCTTGGGATAGATTTTATTTTTACACAAGATTAAAAACTAAACTAAACTATGCTTGGACCTGGTTTCATTTTTACACAAGATTGAACCAGAGGAAACTATGTTTGAGGTAGGTGGTTTCATTTTTACACAAGCTTGAACCATAGAAAACTATGTTTGCGACTTCCCAATGCATGGTTGGTACTTATCCCCCATCTTAAGAAGCTAGTGGCTCAACTTCAACATGAAGTCTAGAGGTTGGAAGAATTCCCCCCCAAGCTTTGTTTCGTTCAACTGTAAAAGAAGATGAAATGAAGCTTCAAATACTAGACTTGACTCAAATGGAGAGGGGGAAGTTGTTTCATTTTTTAACGATCTTGACATAGGAGAAGAACTATGCCCGCAAATCCAGGTTCAATCCCTAGACCTTTGTTTCATTTTTTAACGACTCGAACACAGAAACAAGAACTATGCTCATAATCTCTATTTCATTTTTTAACGAGGTTTCCACAGAGATGCGAAAACTATCCTCACAACTTCTTTCATTTTTTAATGAGCTTGAAATCATAAAACCATGCTCAAAGATGGTTTCATTTTTTAACGAGCTTGAAATCAGAAAACCATTCTCAAGACTCTCTTCTTGATCATGGCTTCCAAAAGGGCAGTGCTCTGTAAGGACACCATGTCAAGGAAAAAAACTTAGTCATGGCCTCCAAGAGATCTTCGCTTGATGGAATAAACATACTCTGGAAGTGACACATGTCAAGGGTCGCGATAGGGGTAAAGAGATCAAGCTCTAAAATTTCGATCGAAGAGATCACCATGTCAACTACCGGATCCAAGTCATTGTCATTGGCAGTGGAAGGCATGGGAGACAATGCCACATAATTGACCTATGATAGGGGCGATGTCGTCTACATATATGAACCATGTAGGGAGGTCATTGAGTTCAAGCTAGAACCAACAAATGAAAGTTGATCAATGGTCACAATTATTCCATCGTGTGGGAAATATATCACACGAAAAAGAGTGGAAACGATAGATTTCATGGCATAGACACAGTCTCACCCAAGGAGTAAAGAAAAATCCAAGGGATCTTGGACTACTATGACATCAATAAAGATAGTTTTCCCTCCCAAAGTTACAGGAAATTGAGGAAGGGTCCCTAAAGGTTGACTAGTTCTTCTATTAAAAGATAACATATTCTGTATAACTGGCACAAGCTGAGGACAACCCAAATCTTTCCAAGCAAGAGAGAACAAAATACTAACGGACGCACCTTCATCTATCAATGTATGAGGAACGTCTCGACAATAAACCTGTACTGTAATCTGGAAAGGAATGTGAGAGGGAAGACAAGGTCCAATTAGCACAGCCCAATTAAAACGGATGGTCTCATTACTTGGAGGGGATTCCAGGGGAGAAAGAGGAATACCTCCTAGCATGGTATATTCTATATCAACAAGAAAAATGTGAGAAGTGTCGGGTTTACTCTCTAGAGGGAGAGTAGGATCGCTTGATAACGACGTCAAATTGACCACTTGTGTTTCATTCTCCAACGGGAGAGTGGGATCGACTGAGGATAAGATCATAGCAATCACTTGGGTTTCACTCTCCAATGGGAGAATGGGATCGATGGGTGAAATTGGATGGACCATTTGGCCAACTGGTCCAACTAAGGATGTGACCAAATTAACTACATGATCAACCAAACTGACCGACAAAGGGACCAGATTGATTATTCCATCAACTATAGGTGGGTCGAGAGTAAGCTTGTGATAAGCAGCTAGAAGTTGGGGCTGTGAAATAGTCATGTCTTCCAGTAATTTCGAGGCTTCATCCATACAAGGTAAAAGTTGTGTTAGATGACTCCCTTTGCATAGCATACACAGGAACTTGACTCTACTTTTATTTTTCCCAACTATATCTTGACTAGTTGATGGGAGGTCATCAACATGTTGTTCAAAGGCTAAAAACAGGGGTTGTTGAGGGTGTGTAGACCATGCTTCTATAACCTTGGATAGACCAGGGAAATCCTTAAGAGGATGGATACCATTACAAATCTTGCAAGGGTACTTGGGTTTACAGGTTGTTTGGGTGATCTTGACACCATCAATACTCCCAACATGATTATTAGTAACTGGTTTCTTTCCAACACATCTAGCAGTGATTGGAAGTTTGGACCCTTGCTTATCTTTCTTCTTCTTATTCTTCCTTTTCTTCTTCTTCTTAGCCACCAAGTTACTAGCTTCAGAGCTTTCACTCAATGAAGAAGATGAAATGGAAGGAGACCTTGCCAGGGAAGGAGGTGAAGAATATTTTACCAGTGAATAAGGTGAAGGATCAACATGAGGTTGATTATCTTAGGGGGAAGTGCTTAAAAATGAAGCACTAACTACATTCGAGACTACTTGGGTGGAAAACATCCATACCGGTAATCCAATTGTGAGACCTGGAAGGCTCAAAGTAGCAATGTGAGGAGGACCAATGTTTCCGTAAGAAGGAAAAACAAAAGGTTCCCCTAGAGTAAGGGTTCCTTCATTGGTCATTCCGAGAACTGATGCCACGAAATAAAAATCCAACCTAGATTCTGCTAGAGAGAACAAACAACACACGCTAAAAATCTAGTAAGCAAGCAAACAAAACCTTCTCACAATGAGCACATTAGTTGGTGATGAAATCCAACATCGCAGGAACAATGTAAGAAGGGGATGAGATAAAGTGGGTGGAAAAGGTATGTTGACGACCTGCTTAATGGACTTACTCCTTGGTGCAATCTCCCACACATAAACGTGGATATACCCTCTAAGGATCCTGAGTGAGTTTGGCCAACATCAATTCCAGGTACCATGAAGACTTGCCCCTCCACAGTCACCTCGTGTAAAGAACCTAGAGAGATATGCCACTAAGGTTACCAATTACTACAGTGATGCCTGGGGAGACAGTCGACAATCCGATCCACGTGCAAAGGTAGGGTATCTAGCCTGAAATCAACTTGAAAGGCTTCCACTCACCATTGTGGGTATACCTTCAAGCGACCCCTATAATACGCGCAATCTCTACACCAATAATGTTAAGAACCAAACATCAATATAGCATAGAAAAACCTCAAGAAAAGTACTCAACGCCTTAAAAAGAGATAATATCAGATAATAAGCCTCTTCAAGGGGGAAACCTCCTTTTACCCCACTTAAATGTTCAAGTACAAGATGATTCAAAATGAAAATGTCTCCTTGGTATATATAGGAGACTAGGAGG
>ML831625.1:30838-43539 GCA_009831015.1 Picea engelmannii | reverse complement strand
ATGTAAAACACATTTGGATCTCCATAAACATGTATACTCATATATATACGTGGGCCCCTCAGGCCACGCGAATGTTTACATACAAAAATAAAATACATCGGCCCACAGGCCCGTGCCACATCATGGTACAAAAATCGGCTCACCAGCCTAATAAAAACTGTATACACAATACAAAATACATCAGGGTGCCTCTAATGCACCCCCTGCTGCCCCTCCCTTAGGAGGAGGTGGTGGCCCTCCCCTACCTACTCCAGCCGGTGGTGGTGGAGCACCTGTAGGACCCTCCTGCCCTGGAGGCAGATGTCCACTCGTCATCGCAACCGCCACAGCTGCTCGTCGTACTAGGCCCCGCCATGGTACCGGTAACCCTACACACTGCTCCAGGAATCCCTCATCCTGGATGCGGGTCCACATGCCCTCAGGCACATCCCGCAGCACCATCTCAAAACGGCGGCATAAGTCCTCTATCTCTCCTCCAGCTACAGTCAGTGGAGCATGTGATGGCCCTGCACCCGGGTCATCAAAACGACGCCTCTGCGCCAGTCTATCGGCCCCTGCTGGTCGCCCAGCAGCCTCATCCTGTGGACTCCTCTCTCCACGCGGAGGTCTACCCTCTCGCCGCACTGGCGGTCTATACAGCTCCACCTCGCGCCCGCGAGGTGCCAAATCTTCACATACACCAAACAACAAACAAACATGATATCAGTGTCTATTCATCAAAACATATGCACTAGTCTATCAACAACATAAAGCACAAAACACAAACACATCACATACCTCTGTGATCGAACACCTCCCCAGGAGGCAACACCATATCCGGGTCCCCCCGGAAATCCACCCCAGCATAGGGGAACTGCAGACTAACCTGCGGCATCTGCCGCCATATCTGCGCGGCCTCCACAGTGAAGTAGTGTCCGCCTTCGCCACCACCGTGGCGAATCAAAATCTGACACCACCGCATCAAGCGCGGCTCTCATTCCCCTGGCGCATCCAATAACACCCTCGGGCGCAGCATCGACACCCTCTCCAAAAAGAAAGCCACCAGGATGGAGCCAAAAGCGAACTCCCCCCTGCCTGTGGACCGACAGTGGTCCAACTGCGCAATCATCTGTGCATGTAAGGTCAACCCCCAGGCAAACCGCTCGCGGCCCACCACTACCCTCTCCAGTAGCAACAACTCGGCACCACTGATCCGATGGGACGCTCGCGATCCGTACACCCGTACTATCATCGCTGCTATGCAGCGATGCAGCAGCGCATCAATCCCACTAATCCTCACAGATGACCCGGTCATGTAATCCTCACCTGAGCAGTACCGCCGGGCCACATCACGCAGATCAGTCTCCCTCGGCAGCACAGGCACTGCCGGAAACGGTGTCCCCTGAAAGGGGAGCCCAGTCAGAAAGTATACATCCTCCACCGCAGTGAAGGCAATCTGCTCTCCTCGCATGAGGAAGCAGTGTCGGTCTGGACTCCACATCTCGATCAAAAAATGGAGCAAATACTCATGTGCTCATACCAAAGAGCAATCAAAAAACTTTAGCAACCCACTGGTTGCTAAAGATGCTCGAAGTGCTGCTCGATCTGCCGGCGGTTCATTGGCCACCACCTCACGTAACTGTGCCCAGTCTCTCTCGTGCCACCGCACATTCATGGTCAATACTCGCAACCTGCACACAACCCAGAGTCCTATATTAGCTTTAGGAAATCATCCACTCAATCAAATAAGCTAATTGTTTCACCTTAAAACCTTGCCTCCAAGGCGCGGTTTTTACCCCTACAGGCGCACACACACGCGCGCCTGTTCACCATACAGGCGCGCGCTAGAGCGCACCTGTCATACCCACAGGCGCACGCTAGGGTGTGCCTATCATGCCCACAGGCGCGCTTGAAAGTGCGCCTGTTCACCCTACAAGCGCGCACTCATGCGCACCTGTCTACCTCACAGGCGCGCAGCTATGCGCGCCTGTTTTCCCCACTCACGCGCATTCATGCGCGTTTATTCAGGGAACAGGCGCACGTGAATGCGCGCCTTTCTCTGAGTCGCCCGTGCATTAGGGCCCACCCCCTAGCCAAAAACCCACTAAATCCCCCCTATGACCCCCCGTACCTACCCTGCCCAAAAATTTGAAACCTATAACTATGCAGGATGTTCAGACCACTAACCTGACACTCGCACACTGGGAAACAGACGCCTCGTGCTCTCGCAATCACTCAATCTCCTCTCGATCTACTCTGGAACTCACTGTAGTAGCAGGTACAAATGAGGTGGCAATATGGGCCCTACAGCTATATATAGGGTTTTTGCCAAACTTCCACTCACCATTCTGGGAGCCCACGGCGTCCATTTTGCGAACCGTCTTCAGCCACAGGATCAGCGTCCCGCCACCTACATCATGGTTGTCCCCGAGCCACTTTTCATCCTAAGCCCCTGGGGTGCCTTTTTCTCATATCATGCCCAGGTATGCACGCGCATTGTCACATTTATCTAATATATGTTCATATTTGGTCTTCTCTTCAGATATCGTTCACTTTGGGTATTTGGTTGTCCTATGTGCAGGTACTTGGTCATCATCACTTCCCATCATTCCTTCAGGTATATATACTCAGCGCTGGCATGTAGTCTCTTCCGCTGTATTGCATTTACATTTCCAGTCACACCCTCTGATATTGGCCTTTAGGATACCCATTCCCGGCTTTGCAGTACTCACACCTCCATTTACACCTTCGGTACTACCATCCGGTAGCACTCTCACCCACATGAGTTGTCCCATTCATAGCACCTTTTTTCACTTATGACACTCATGTTGTTCTTTCCCTTCACGGATGGGAGTCCCCTTAATCTGTTAATCATGTTGACAATCAACCACATACTCCTTCTTCTCATTTTTGCTGGCTTTCCCACATGGACTCCCAGATCATCGCTTTATGCTTCAGTTCGTTTTAACTGCACCTCCGCAGGATCATGAACCCTCCATTTCATCCACCATCAGTTTGCCCATCTGCGAACCTATCTTCATTTCACCTACCTCATACAGAAACTCGCCAATGGGGCCCCCACCCTTCATCAGTTTTTCACGAAGTTTTTTCCCTAACTGGGGCACTCATTTCACACTGGGGCACCCGTTTCTGTATTTGTACATTTTTCCCAAATTATTTCATTATTTCTTGTACAAACGCCTTCATTTTTCAGTCATCTCTTTTTATCGTCACCATTGGCGACCTACTTTCCTTTTGGCCACACGCAACCCATGTCACCCTTGGTTGGAGCCTTACTTCTCATTTACCCTCACTGACATTGTTTTATATCTTCAGAGTACTACCCAGGTCACTTACCTTTACCCTCTGATTTTGTTCACCTTGTCCCGCCTCTGGCACACCTTATCCCTGATCTTGTCATCCCTCTGACACTCGATCTCATCACACGGTTGCGGCCACGCCTTCTATCATACACCCTCCAACCAAGGGCAGTCTTGAATCTTCCCATTTCTTGACTTCGTCTATGTACCTCTGCCATTTCATCACCACAGTAGATTCCATGAAGCCCTTTTGCTTATGGACGTCGCGTCCTCCTTTTGTCGACGTCAGCAAACTTTTCCAAAAGGGCGACAGTATCTTGATCCTCATTTTCCCATTCAATGAGATCTCAGACATCACAGGGGGAAACACCATTGCTCCCTGATGTCGTTGACCCCCATAACATTCGACGCCAACACTTTCTCATGTTGCGGTGGGTCTTACTTTGCAACTATTGCAGTCTTTATTATCAGTTGCCGAAGACCTATGAACTTGGTAGGGCCACCAATGCCCACATCACCGTCGTTGTTTACTTCCGCGACCATTACCACTGGTTCAGAGTATGTTCCTTTGCAGAATTGTCTTCTACCTTTCTCATTCCGCCCCCGAGGGCGCTGCAGTTGTCTACACCAACACTTCAGACATTTTCTTTTCTTCAGAGTTACATCACATGAGCATGGGGCATGCCCACCTCGTTTGTACACACTTGTATATTGATACACACCTTGTAGAAGGTCAGGCACTACAGGTTCCTTTCTTCTCCAACGGATTTCTCTACACGGTCACATTCTTGCTCTCCCTTACAACACCGTTTTCCACAAAAGAAACATTGATGAATTTAGGCTATACGTTTTGCTCCTAACCTCATCCATCAGGGGGCATCTGTTATCACTAAAATTTCGTCCGCACAGGGCGACAAGAACTCCGCATCGTCAACACAGAACTGGAGTCATTCATGGCACAGGGTTAATTCCACAGCACAGCAAAGGGTCTAAAAACTATACAAATGATCAAAAAATTCAAAGGCGCTTTACAGAACATGGACGCGCGCGCGCACGCGTAACAACAACGTACAAGGCGCGCATGCGCGCCTGAGGCACGGCTGTTGGGAGAAAAACCCACGCGCCTGCTAAACGACGCATTTATGAAATTGGTCGGCCTCCCAACCACTAATGGATCAGCTCCCGAATCGATTTGACACCAAATCCGAGCTCAATCCGCATGGGGGGGCTGGTCAAAGACCTAATTGTGCCCTAAAGAGCCCCTTTTCACATTCAAAAGAGGTTACATAATGACTCAATGCTTGGCTATAAAAAGCCATGAATGACCACCATTTTCTCAAGGAATTCTTTGTATTGTTATGCTGTTGAGATTGCTAGAGACTCATTCTTTGGTAATAGATATAATCAACACCATTTCATAGGCTTTCCATCTCTCACTAGAGTGGATAAGCTTGGAGTTCTTTCACTCACACTTTCATCTTTCATTGTAAGGAGAGCAATCAGTTGAGGGCCTCAAGAGCCTTCCATTGGAGAGGGAAGGGACCCAAGTCCTCTTTCTCCATTGTGTTTCTTTGGATTTCATCAATAAGATCAAGCTATACATTGGTGATATGGTCCATTTACATTTGTTTTTCATTTCTTTTACATGCTCATAGTTTCATTTAGTTTTTGTTTAATTCTTGTTAATAGCTTTATTGTTTTCTTTCTAACCTTTTACATCACAGCTGTCATGCCTAGCAGAGCCCAACTGGGCATGTAAGCACTCACTTTTTGCTCACACAGTGACGAGAAGAGTGAAAACACACATGTAGAATATCAAGTCACACATTAAGTAGATCAACTCACAGAAGCTATCCAGCAACTACAACAACGAATAATAGACTTAGATCTCCGCACCATGCCTGACACCCTGCAGGATGTAAGGGATCAAAGAGAAGCAACTTCCTGGAGCACAGTTGAAAGAATAAAATTCCTTTCCCTGGAATGTAAGAAATTTAGTGATCACAATGCCCATATGTATGACAGACTCATTGAGAATCTATAATTGAAGGCACTGGAGTCACAACTCTAGGAAGTGAAGTATCAAGAATATACAATACAAGCGTAGTTGAAGCCCCTGTCAGCTGTGGTAAGAATGAAACGATCCCAGGATCAGCACACCACCCAATAGTAGGTCCACACCATCTAGAGAAAATTTATGGAAGTAACTTAGAGGCTCTAACCTGTATAGGATGAGGCTTGCCAATTGTTCATAGAGATCGAAGGCCGAGGAGTGAAACTGGAGCAAGTCATCACTGCAGCCAAACAACGCCTAGAGGGACCTGTCAACAAAGCAGTCATCCAAGAGTTCACTGAACAGGAGGTCGTGGGAAAAAAACAATTTGAAGCAGCTCGAGCCAAGATTGAGGCCTTTGAAGTAGAGCTAATCAGATCAGAGTGACTCAGGATGAGTCATAGGTGAGTGTTGGGGGCCTGTTGGCCCTTGACCAAGTTTTGAGGATTCTTGGTCAGGTTTGACCTATTTTTAGGACTTAGACAGGATTTCGAAGGTGGAGCACAAGACAAAGTGAAGATCGTGGTATCTCGACCCATTTTAGGTCCCTTTTTGGGATTCACGATTATGTAATGGGTATGGGATGTCGACCCGTCGATTTACCCATGCTTAAGACTATTTTGTAATGTATAAATAAGTATCTAGTCTATGTAATAAGAGACCTAGTAGATCATTGTGCTAAGTGATAGAGTTTGATCTATGTGATCAAGAGTTGAAATTTCTTTGTGCATACTATGTGAGGCTTGCAAGGCTAGTGCAAGTAACTATAAGAGACTGTGTGAAGGCTTGGTGTTGTACCCTAGCTAGAATAAAGAGGATCTGGCGGAGTGCGCGTAGATATCCTGTCTTCTATGGAGTGGGACTTGGATGCTATGTGCCTGTAAGAAGCTTGACCAAAGATAACAAAGAAGAGAAGAGTTGGTAGACATAGCCCCAGGGTGGGGGTGAACCGCGTACATGTTGTGTTGCTATGATTTGTGTGATGTATTGATGTGCTTATGTGTTTACTTGCTTAGTTCTTTAATATAGATGAATGATAGATATATCTGTTGATGGTTAGTGCTTAATGATATGGATGGATGTTATATCTGACTTATGTACATATTCTTAGTTCTTAAATACCTTAGATCTGAATGAATACTATGATATTCTGGAATTAGGGTTTAACTGCATTGTAACTAAGAAATGGATATTGATGAATGTTAACTATCGAGTGCTCTATTAAGTGTTGGAATCAAAAATATGTGTCCAAACTAAGGTTCCAGACACTGGATTCCTGCAACCACCCCTGCCTCTACCTCGGGTGAGACTTCATCTGCTTCGCAGGTGTTGCCGAAAGGATCTGTAGTTAGGGTTTTGTTGGTGCGTTGTTGTAGCATTGAACCCTGGGTATGCCCTTGTGCCAACAAAAATTATGAAAAAATTTAAGAGACTAAGGGTATGTTAGAAAATCATAAAGAGAAAAGTTCAGAGTAAGTTCAAACTATGTTATTACAGTTAGAAGAAATGATGGATGTTCATAAAGATGTTAGTTTACCAGAAAGCCTGAAAGAAAAACATCGTATAAGTGCAAGAATAAAAGACATCGACATAGATTGTATAGTCTTGGATGAAGAAACACAAGTGAATATCATGACATAAGAAACTTGGGAAGTTTTGGGAAATCCTATTGTGGTACCTTCTTTAGGAAGGATAGGCTTGTTTAATGGTAATATGATAACTTTATGTCGAAGAGTAACTACTGTACCTATTATTGTTCATGGAACATCGACTGAAGAAGAATTTGAATTCATTAGGTTTGTTGAGGACAACAACCCTTTCCCACTTTTGTTAGGTAAGACTTGGATTGAGAAGGATCAGATTAGAATGAAAGCAAAGGATGAAGCTATAGAAAATAAAAATCAATAACTAAGGGATTTCATAGCTAGGAAAATAAACCAACTAAGAGAATAACAAGAGGATAAGTCGAAGCAACAGACAAAAGTAACAACACAGAAAGAAAAAAAAGAAAAATAATTAGCTATCTAGGTTGAAAGAATGCAAGAAGGCTTGAAGGACCTATATATCCAAGAGAGAAGTGTTCCCACTCAGGAAGTGTTAAGAAAAGAGATATTAACTTCAGAACCTTTAAGGGTACCTCAACAGTGCGAAGCCACTACGCTGGGGGAAGATAAGAATAAAAATGGAAAGAGGATTCCATAAATAGTTAAAGAGACTGAGATAACACGAAATAAGGAAAGGAAGCTCAATAAAAAGAAGGCTAAGTTGGAAAATCTACAAGAATTTAAGACTTTGCAGACCGTAACCTCGCAGGAGGCAGGTTCACAGGGTTTGAACCTCGCTGGAACAACATGTCCGCGTAGATTTGGACTTTGCCCTGGCGAAGTTATATAACCATTGGAGGTGACCTGACCATTAGAATGATGCTCCAAAACAGTTAGGAAACACATTTATGGGTTTATAGACTGCTTTTTGGACGTTGAGACCGTGCCATAATGACTATATTTACATTAATGAAAACATTTAAATCTAGTTTCTGTCCATTGGAATATATGTCACACCGCCCTGCTTATTTAACTCGTCGATCGTGGCATTGAGACCACTTTTTTCTACCCATGATTGACTGAGCTAAGTCAATAATTGTCCAAGTGTCGAATTGTTATGCATGCCATTATCTGAAAGCATACCCCGCCTGTCTATTTGTCTATCTGTTGTCTGTTAAAAGATAGAATGTCCAGCGAACACAACGACTTTGAGAAGTATGTCGAGAAAGTTCTTAGGAAACTCATGGCCGACAAACTTGTATCTGAAGGTATTTAAGCATCGTCGACTAGGGGACTACAATATTCCCCTTCGATCGTATGTCGTTCCACCCGCATCAACCCCGTAATTGAACAAAGAAGCAAGCACCATAGTGATCTAGCTAACGCGAAGTAGATCCTGTCGATCTTGGCTGAGTATATTCTGCCTTTGGCTGATGCTTTTAACCACGATAGTATCCCCCATGATTTCGAGTACTCCATGTTCACTGCATACATTCTAAAAGGAATTCGCATAGTAGGAAGTATGTTGGCCCTTGGTTATGGAAGAAAGCGAAGATTAAGGAATAAGAAAGACAAAGTATGAACTACACGGGAAGCACAAAAACCAAGGAAGGGTCGAAGTGGATAAAGAAGCATAAAAGAAGGAATGAGGTAAAGGAAAATCAAGTTGTTGAAAGAGAAGGTCAAGGAAGACAAAGAAGAAAATAATATGGATCATGGACAACTCAACAAGTAGAAAAATACACCAACATGTGATTTGGAGCACTTTGTGGAAAAGAAGGAAAAACAGGTTGGCTAAGCCCTAAAAACGTGGGTCATGTGGACCTAGGGTTTTGGATCTAGGTTTTTGAAACCTAGACTTTGGTATAAGGTTGTCCAAGAGTCATGTAATGAATAAATAAAGGTCTAGAAGATTTGAGAGGGTTGTTACTACTATTTTTTATGAGAGCGATATTGAGATAGAAGTATTGTGGTTGTAAAGCATTATGTATTCTGGATCTTCAGTTGGGTGCGAAGATCAACCCTACATCTGGGTGCGTAGGGAGGGGAGATAGAGAGAAAGAGAGAGAGAGATATCTGCAACTAAGTGCGCAAATAGAACTATATTTTTTCATCTAATATATCAAGAAACACGGTTATGTGGACGTAGCCCTAAGGAGAGGGTGAACCACGTAAATCTTGTTGTTCTTTGTGGTTGATGTGTGTCATTTTCTATCTGTTATATTATTAATGCATGGATGTTTTCCCTATTGAAGATAAAAGTTATAAGCTAACTTCGCGAAGCTAAGTAGGAGGTTTTTAAGGAATCTCTAGGTTACATTGCGTTGTTGTTCTAGATTCACTTGCATTTCCTCTAGTTGTAGACACCTATTTCCTGCAACCCCCCTATTGCTACATCGGGTGATACTTCATCTGCTTCACAAGTGTTACCAAAAGGGCCAGTATTTAGGGTTTGTTGGTGCACTATTAGAGTTAAACCCTGGGTCTTCCCTTGTGCCAACAAATGGTTCCGTTGCTGGGACCAGGATTTTCTTGAGGGAATTTCATGGTGGTTTCCATCGAAGACGTAGATTCATAAGTGGATAGAAAAACAAGAAAGGGACTTCACCGAAGCTTAGAAAAAGAACCCTAGCATTAGTACAAAAGACTGGTTGGGAAGGTACATCTTTACTGATGTGCATGAGATTTTCTTTGGAGGAGTTCAGAAGGATTTGTATGAGTGGTTATCTAGATTAGCAAACACCTAGTTTGAGATCAGATCTAGACCACCTATGGTTTGGACAATGACGTTGATCAAGAAATTCAAGAGATTCAATAACGTTGTGTCAAGAGAAGTATATTTCTGGTTTGATAGCACTATTGGAGGGTACATTACCGAGTTTTCTATTGATAGAGTAGATTCATATAGTCAAGTAGAGAGGTATTTCTTTAAGGGACCCAGAGGGAAGTTTATACAATTTTTGAAGCTAAAGATTAAGATGTTATAGCATGAGAAGAATATCCTGAGGATACAGTAATCAGTTGGATTTTAAAGATAATGTTCAATAATTCATACAATGATAGTGACGCGGAGGTTGGACACACGTGCAGTGGGAGACCATTCAAAAAGGTTCCTCTCACAGACCTATTTAAGCAAAGTTACGAGCCATTGAATCAAGATGAAAATTTCTACAGTGAAGAGAAGGCAGGGAGGTTAGACGAAGAGTATTCATAGTTCGCAATAAAAACATAAGTAGAGACTGAGGAACTTTTTTGAGAAGAACTAGAAACTTTAGGGACTACGCCTATTGTCAAAGTAAGTATTGTTACTCCTCCTATTGTTTTAGTAGCATTAAGTAATCAGAGTAACCAGAGTAGTCAAATAAATCAGAGTACTGTTACAAGCAATTTAGTACACACTTAGTCAAGAAACCAAGGAATATCTATGGAAGATGAAATGAGGTTACCCATATTCATAGGATATGGATCTGAAGATCCCGACCAACATTCATTCTTATGTAAAGTTGTATGGAGCATCACAAAATCCATCGACAAAGATGTCAACAGAGATATGTTTAGTACTACCTTGAGGGATCATGCACTGAGCCGGTACATGAATTTTTCTTCAGGATCTGCACAACCTAAGCCATTGAATGACATCAAGATTGCATTGAGTGTAGAGTTCAAGAAACCTAATTCGAAGTCACAGTGCATAACAGAGTTGAAATAAATCAAGAAGAAGGTGACTGAACTTGTTTGGGAATTTGACTAGAGGTTTAATACCTTAACAAGCCATTTAGGTTTTCATATTCCAAATGAGCAACATGAAGAATGGTTCATCGCTTCCCTCCTACCACATATTAGGGTTCCTATGATGAAACAGAAGGTCACCTCGTAGGCTGAAGCATTGGATATTTCCATGAAACTAGAAGCATCCCCTATAGGAGAAACCAGCCTAGGTATGAGTTAGGTTTTGAATCAGATAACTAGTTTATCTTTACAGGTCGAAGACATGAAGAAATATAAAGGAAAGGAGAAAAGAGAATATATCTGGTGTATCATATGTAAATCATAGGGCCATGACAAAGAACATTGTCCCTTATTTAATGAATACTTGGCCTCTGGAGCTCCTAACCCTTTGAATCAAGCTATTGTACCCTGGTGGGAGGTATGCAGAACTAGACATCGCCCTGGTGAATGTTATTATATGAAGAAATATATCCATAACCCCTCCAATATTTATTGTACATTTTGCAAATTTGTGGGGAATGATGAGAAGGATTGTAGGGCTTACAACCTCATGCACAAAAGATCAAGGGATACATATAGAATTCAAGGAGAATTATAGCAAGAAGGAAATGTTGTGCAATTCAACCCTTGTGGTGGATTCAGAGGAAGAGAATGAGGAGGAGGCATGGGTCGAGGTCCAGGTCATATTATTTTCTATAACTACACCCAACCAACTCATTTGGTGAGGGATTTTCATAACCCTTGTACTACTTTCAACTACTGTAACTTGTTTGATCATGTTACCAAAGAATGTCCAATGTTATTAGCTAAACTTCAGGAGAGGCGAGGAGGAAGCAAACAAGTCCAATTAATATTAGTATAACCTCGCAGTGAGGACCCCAAATTCATTGTTATTACTAGAGGAGGCGTTCTTACAAAAGAAGATTGGGTGACTCCAGGAAAGAGTACAAAGGGATTAGGGATCAGAAGAGCTGCAAAAAAGGCACAGTTGTTTGATCCAAGGAGAGAAAAACGTACTTATGAGGAAGCAAGAAGAGAATTTGTAGGAGAACAAGATTCCTCATCTAAGGCACAACCTGAAGTAAAGGAATGTGAAATTCCTAAGACATTTGATCAGTCTTCCATAGCTAGATAAGGAAAAGAGGTAAGCAAGCTCATGGACTTCCTATATACTTGTATCAGTTTGACTAAATATGAGAAAGATGTGCAGGAACTACAACACCTGGTAAGACAATATGAAATTAGAAGAATAGATCCTCTACTAAGTAGAGATGTGAATCAAGTATCTAGGAAAAGGAGGACAAATAAGGAAATTCACATTAGTGCTCAAATTGGAGACTACGATGCGGATTATGTGGTCCTCGAATTGGGATAAAAAATAAATGTTATGATGAAGCCGACTTGGGCACTGATGGGAAAACCAAGATTGATTTACTCTCCTATCAGGATCAGAATGGCTAATCAGCAGGCGGTGATCCACTTTGGAATACTAAAGCATGTCCATGTAGACATAGACGGGGTAAGGACATTTGCAGACTTCAAACTGATTTGATATTTTTGATGATAGATGTCTCTATCCTGCACTGTTAGGAATTGATTGGGATTTCAACAATTCAACTATTGTTGACCTAAATAAGAGAATAATGACATTCGAAGGTAATGGCCTTGAGGTCATTGCACCTCTAGACCCGGATGAAGGTCGTAGATACATAGAACCCATAAGATAAGAAGACCACACTTACGAGATAGAGAAAATCTATAAAATGACAGCAAGACAAAAGGATTACATTAATACTACAATAGATGGAAATCTAAGTTGGCGAAGTGAAAGTGAATGCTCATCAGACTCAGAAGAAGCATTGGAAAATTGGAAAAACATAATGTATGAAGTCTCTACACGGAGGTATGCCAGATTGACCAGGGAAGTTCATTGGATTGGCATAGAAGTAAGTAATATTCCTACATTTGATGGTCTAAATCATTTAGAGACATTTCTAGCTGAATTTGAGAGAATTGTACCAGTACAACAGAGGATGTTGGCACTAGATGAAGCATTGAAAGAAATACCAGCTAGGT
>ML831625.1:0-22841 GCA_009831015.1 Picea engelmannii | reverse complement strand
TACAACTATAACAAAGGGTTAATCCTCTCTTTCTTTTAAATGATCCCCAACCTCTCCTGTACTTTTCACTTTGATCATGGTAGCTAACCTACAACAAATTCTTTCTAGGGTCCTGCATCCATTTGTTAGTCCAAACATTCTATCTATGCATAGGTATAACATATCTTTCATTATTCTTATTGTTACACATTATTTTTGTCATCACTATGACCATTAATGATGTAAACCTATCTATTTCCTTTAGAAGGGCCAGTGGCCTGAATTCCTGAAGAAAGAAGGGAGAAGAAATTTTCCTGAGAGAAGAAGTTGTGTTTTCCTCTGTAAAAACCCTATTTTGGAGGATTTTCGCAGGTTGCTATATATGTAGGGTGCGGAAATACCTGATTTCCACACCTTG
This sequence comes from Picea engelmannii, assembly GCA_009831015.1. Lineage (NCBI taxonomy): Eukaryota > Viridiplantae > Streptophyta > Pinopsida > Pinales > Pinaceae > Picea > Picea engelmannii. The sequence continues at coordinate 22,444 of ML831625.1, read as the reverse complement.
CTCTATAGCTAGGGTGCAGAGTTTCTGCAAACTACACTATAGCTAGGGTGCGGCGACCTCCTGTACGTGGGAAAAATGATCATTTTCTCGATGCTTCTAGAAGGAGAAGCTTCTATGGTGAGGTGGCATATGAATGGTTTGGATCTTACCCACAATCATGATTTAGTGGGATCATCCTAACCTCCTCACCTTATCCTCTTCATCTTATAAAAGGAGAGGAGATCTCATGGAGAAAGTTAGTTGAATTTGGCTTGAGATTGTTATCTTGGTTAGATTGGCTTTGAGATTTGCTTTGTCCCGATTGTGAGTAGCTATCAGATCCATGGTCTCGAAATCCTAGGAGCAAGAAGTGTGTGGGAAGCAAGGAATCGTTGGAAGGAACCTTATGACATCAAGGCATTCGGTTGTAATCTCTCTTCCTATTATTTAATATAATACAGTGGCATGCTTCTTTCGCATAGAATTATCTTTATTTTATTGCATAATTCCTTGATCATATGCATAGTTTGTCATTCAATATACTTCTACTGCTTTCACTTTGGTTGGTTTGTGTCTCACTGCAAGATCAATATCATAAGAGCACCGAAGCGAAACAGGAACAACAAAGACATAAGGAAGTGACACTTAAAGGTATGTATCTCATATTTTGTTTGGTAGTAAATTTGATGATTAGATCCTAGGGAAAGCGCCATGTTATGTCTTGTTTTTTTCTAGATCTAGGTGGATCTAGGGAGATCAATTTATGTTCTCATTTACCGATTTATCCGATAACAAAATTGGTGACTCCACTGGGGAACAAATTATTTTCCTAGTTTTCCTTGATTTCTTTCTTTGATTGCTTGGATTCTATTTTTTGAGTCATTGGGAGATCCATCTTGACTCTCTAACTGTTAAAATTCACTGGAAAAACTTCTTAATTTTTAATTTTTTCCATTTTTGTTTGATTTTCGCACCCTGCTTTGAGGGACAATGCGGCGACTTAGGATTTCCGCACCCTACCTATTTAGACCAGTGAGGAAACTCCACACCCTACCCATACGTGGCCTGCAGAAATCAATCATTTCCACACTGTGTTAGTCTACAACCTGCATAAATTGTGAAATTTTTTATTTTTGATGGTTTTTCCTTACCCAGACCTTGGATTTGCTTTTGGGGTGAATTTTTGGGTTTGATGATGATCTTTTTATAGTCTTGTTGACATTTTTGAAACTTCTTTTAGCCATGTTTTCCTCATCTTTTCTTTGTTTTCTTTTGAAAGATTTGATCTCTTGCTTCGAGTGTCTTTCTGTTACAAAGCATTGTCTTTTCTTTAGATTTGTTTGGTGAAAGAAGTTATTTTTCTTTTATTGAATAGTTTGTGTTAAAAGAGAAAATTGTTTGGGTTTCTTTGTTTCATTTCGATTTTATATTTCTTTTAGCTATCTATGAAACAAAAAAACTCATTTATTGCGTTATATTATATTGGGGGCATCCTTGCATTTGAAGTAGTGAAATTGCATGATTCTTGGCATTTTTTGGTCTTAAATTATGAATCGTGTAATGGTGTGCAGTCTATTTTTCTCATTTATTGAAGATATTGATATTGATGAGTTTTAATATTTTGGAACATTGTGCATATGGGAATGATAAATGTTTTCTCCTTCTCGTAGCATAGATTTCATCGAAATGAAAAGATTGCATCTTCATCTCTTTGCATAGCTTTCGAGTCGGTCAAAACACCATATTGTCCACGTCATTTTCCTTTTGAGTAGCAACAACCTTAAAAATAAAGCACTTATAAAAAATTGATTAGACATTTTTATATTTTCTGATAGAAAACCTACATTAGATTAGTCGTAGGGATTTAGAATAGGTGTGAAAGATAACTTTCCAAAGCTGCAAACAAACATAGAATCTTGCATTAGGGAGCGGTGAAATCCACTTATTACATTTTGTCTTGGGAAGCCCTTCTATCACAAGGGTCAATCATGAGGTCACATTGAGACTGGCATAGTTACTCGGCATGCTTTGTTGGTATTGGTGTAGAGATTGCGCGTATTATAGGGGTCGCTTGAAGGTATACCCACAATGGTGAGTGGAAGCCTTTCAAGTTGATTTCGGGCTAGATACCCTACCTTTGCACGTGGATCATATTGTCGACTGTCTCCCTAGGCATCACTATAGTAATTGGTAACCTTAGTGGCATATCTCTCTAGGTTCTTTACACGAGGTGACTGTGGAGGGGCAAGTCTTCACGGTACCTGGAATCGATGTTGGCCAAACTCACTCAGGCTCCTTAGAGGGTATACCCACGTTTATGTGTGGGATATTGCACCAAGGAGTAAGTCCATTAAGCAGGTCGTCAACGTACCTTTTCCACCCACTTTATCTCAACCCCTTCTTACATTGTTCCTGCGACGTTGGATTTCATCACCAACTAATGTGCTCATTGTGAGAAGGTTTTGTTTGCTTGCTTACTAGATTTTTAGCGTGTGTTGTTTGTTCTCTCTAGTAGAATCTAGGTTGGATTTTTATTTCGTGGCATCATTTCTCGGAATGACCAATGAAGGAAACCTTACTCCAGGGGAACCTTTTGTTTTTCCTTCTTACGAAAACATTGGTCCTCCTCACATCTCTACTTTGAGCCTTCCAGGTCTCACAATTGGATTACCGGTATGGATTTTTTCCACCCAAGTAGTCTCGAATGTAGTTAGTGCTTCATTTTTAAGCACTTCCCCCCAAGATAATCAACCTCATGTTGATCCTTCACCTTATTCACTGGTAAAATATTCTTCACCTCCTTCCTTGGCAAGGTCTCCTTCCATTTCATCTTCTTCATTGAGTGAAAGCTCTGAAGCTAGTAACTTGGTGGCTAAGAAGAAGAAGAAAAGGAAGAATAAGAAGAAGAAAGATAAGCAAGGGTCCAAACTTCCAATCGCTGCTAGATGTGTTGGAAAGAAACCAGTTACTAATAATCATGTTGGGAGTGTTGATGGTGTCAAGATCACCTAAACAACCTGTAAACCCAAGTACCCTTGCAATATTTGTAAGGGTATCCATCCTCTTAAGGATTGCCTTGGTCTATCCAAGGTTATAGAAGTATGGTCTACACACCCTCAACAACCCCTATTGTTAGCCTCTGAACAACATGTTGATGACCTTCCATCAACTAGTCAAGATATAGTTGGGAAAAAGAAAAGTAGAGTCAAGTTCCTGTGTATGTTATGCAAAGGGAGTCATCTAACACAACTTTTACCTTGTATGGATGAAGCCTCGAAATTACTGGAAGACATGACTGTTTCACAGCCCCAACTTCCAGCTGCTTATCGCAAGCTTACTCTCGACCCACCTATAGTTGATGGAATAATCAATCTGGTCCCTTTGCCAGTCAGTTTGGTTGATCATGTAGTTAATTTGGTCACGTCCTTAGTTGGACCAGTTGGCCAAGTGGTCCATCCAATTTCACCCATCGATCCCATTCTCCCATTAGAGAGTGAAACCCAAGTGATTGCTATGATATTATCCTCGGTCGATCCCACTCTCCCATTGGAGAATGAAATGCAAGTGGTCAATTTGACGTCATTATCAGGCGATCCTACTCTCCCTCTAGAGAGTAAACCCGATACTTCTCACATTTTTCTTGTTGATACAGAATCCACCATGCTAGGAGGTATTCCTCTTTCTCCCCTGGAATCCCCTCCAAGTAATGAGACCATCCCTTTTAATTGGGGTGTGCTAACTGGACCTCGTCTTCCCTCTCACATTCCTTTCCAGATTACAGTACAGGTTTATTGTCGAGACGTTCCTCATACATTGATAGATGAAGGTGCGTCTGTTAGTATTTTGTTCTCTCTTGGTTGGAAAGATTTGGGTTTTCCTCAACTTGTGCCAGTTATACAGAATCTGTTATCTTTTAATAGAAGAACTAGTCAACCTTTAGGGACCCTTCCTCAATTTCCTGTAACTTTGGGAGGGAAAACTATCTTTATTGATGTCATAGTAGTCCAAGATCCCTTGGATTTTTCTTTACTCCTTGGGTGAGACTATGTCTATGCCATGAAAGCTATCGTGTCCACTCTTTTTCGTGTGATATATTTCCCACACGATGGAATAATTGTGACCATTGATCAACTTTCATTTGTTGGTTCTAGCTTGAACTCAATGACCTCCCTACACGGTTCATATATGAAGACGACATCGCCCCTATCATAGGTCAATTATGTGGCATTGTCTCCCATGCCTTCCACTACCAATGACAATGACTTGGATCTGGTAGTTGACATGGTGATCTCTTCGATCGAAATTTTAGAGCCTGATCTCTTTACCCCTATCGCGACCCTTGACATGTGTCACTTCCAGAGTATGTTTATTCCATCAAGCGAAGATCTCTTGGAGGCCATGACTAAGTTTTTTTCCTTGACATGGTGTCCTTACAGAGCACTGCCCTTTTGGAAGCCATGATCAAGAAGAGAGTCTTGAGAATGGTTTTCTGATTTCAAGCTCGTTAAAAAATGAAACCATCTTTGAGCATGGTTTTATGATTTCAAGCTCATTAAAAAATGAAAGAAGTTGTGAGGATAGTTTTCGCATCTCTGTGGAAACCTCGTTAAAAAATGAAATAGAGATTATGAGCATAGTTCTTGTTTCTGTGTTCGAGTCGTTAAAAAATGAAACAAAGGTCTAGGGATTGAACCTGGATTTGCGGGCATAGTTCTTCTCCTATGTCAAGATCGTTAAAAAATGAAACAACTTCCCCCTCTCCATTTGAGTCAAGTCTAGTATTTGAAGCTTCATTTCATCTTCTTTTACAGTTGAACGAAACAAAGCTTGGGGGGGAATTCTTCCAACCTCTAGACTTCATGTTGAAGTTGAGCCACTAGCTTCTTAAGATGGGGGATAAGTACCAACCATGCATTGGGAAGTCGCAAACATAGTTTTCTATGGTTCAAGCTTGTGTAAAAATGAAACCACCTACCTCAAACATAGTTTCCTCTGGTTCAATCTTGTGTAAAAATGAAACCAGGTCCAAGCATAGTTTAGTTTAGTTTTTAATCTTGTGTAAAAATAAAATCTATCCCAAGCATAGTTTTGTTTTGTTTTAAAGCTTGCGTAAAAATGAAAATAATCCTAAGCTTAGTCTTTGTTCTTTCTCATGCTCGTAAATACATGAGAATAAGTTACCGAGCTTAGTCTTTGTTCTTTCTCATGCTCGTAAATCAAGGAGAATGTAACTGAGTATAATTTTATCACTTTTTCAGACTTGTAAAGGTTATACGAAAAAGGAATCCTCTGGAGTTCCCTTTAAGCTCTTTTCAGACTCTCTAAATATGAAAATATTGTCGAGCGATCTTGTTCTTTTCACGCTCGTTAAAGTATTAGAAAGTGTGTTTATTGAGAAATAGTTTATCTCTTTTTTGGTCTCATCAGACTACTTTATGAAAAAGGAACTGAGAGAGTTCTCCTTAAGTGTTTTTCAAACTCTCTAAATATGAAAAACCCCTAAGTTTTCTTTCTTTGGACTTGTTAAACAAACATCAAAAGGCCCATATGGAACCAAACCACTCCTTCCTAGGTTTCGTTAAACATACTCTGAGGGAATCGTCTGAAGGATGAGCTTACATTACAAGAATATGTTATCCTCCTCAACCTTGTGTAAAAATAAATAGGTACTCGCTAGAAATGGTGGGGGAAAAGTTGGGAAAGAAATATGTTTAAACCTGTATTCTATGGAAGAGTCACCTTTGAACATGACACCCTTTCACTTGATTTGTGTCTAGGTTGGGAAAATCCACTTGCCTCTTGATCATACTCCTTTATAATATTACAAATCGGTCTGTGATCCCTGTTGTTGAGTTAATGTTTCCAAGGAAATATTCGTGTCATCAATATGTTCAAAGAGAAGTTCAACCCAGAAATCCTTCTATTGCATTGGCCATTTATGTAGTCCTTAAGCCTTCTATTGTGTCGTCCATCCTTGAGTCAGTCCTGAATCACATATTACTCTGATCTACTTCAAATCTTGTTACCCATTTCATGTCATTGATGGGGGATACATTAAGGCCTTCCTGTGACGAGTCTTTTCCTGTCGACTTCAACTCATTATCTAGGAATTAGAATTAGAAACTAATTGGTACCTTGGAACTTTCACACCTCAATGGTAGGTTTCCTCAATTTTGACAGTGGGTTTTCATTATTGACCCCTGATCGGGAGATTCTGCCAAGTGTTCAACTTCAGCTCATTAATTTGCATTCGTTGGATTGTACTAGTGTACCTTGGGAGTCATTGACATTAATGGTGATTTCCCTCACACTTTTTAACGGTTCTCGTCATTGACAGGTAATCAAGTGGTTTCTACCATGTTCGACTTCAACACCTGTAATCACATGGCTAGATTCGTACTATAGAGTGGTGGAGATGAAGACCCTGGATCTTTTCTCATAGATTCAGGTTGCGTTGGAGTATATTCAGTTTGTATTGTTGCATAGATCCACATTGTATGTCTCGTGGCTATGTTCAAATTTGAGTCTTTAACACATACATCCACAGTGTATTTTTGGTGGCTATGTTTATATTTGAGTCATATTGGCATGGATCCACAGTGTATTTTTGGTGGCCATGACCTGTCTTACTTGACATGGATCTTCACATGTCGACGTTTATTCTTTGATTCATTTGTATTCTAATTCTGGGAATTCCTACCTCAGTGATGATATATTATTGTACTGTATTTCCTTGTTTCTTGGCAAGCTTTCGACCGACGTGTTCTTTGTTCCCTACACACACTCGACAAAGTATATCAGCTATCACTCTGTTCTAACTTCATACTTTGGGGGGCTCTCTGCTACACATTATTTTCATCATCCCTATGACCGTTAATGATGTAAACCTATATGTTGCCTTCAGAGGGGTTAGTGGCCTGAATTCATGAAGAAAGAAGGGAGAAGAACTTTTCCTGAGAGAAGAAATTGTGTTTTCCTTTGTAAAAACCCTATTTTGGAGGATTTTCACAGGCTTCCATATATGCAGGGTGCGTAAATGTTTGATTTCCACACCTTTCTCTATAGCTAGGGTGTAGAGTTTTCGTAGGCTACACTATAGCTAGGGTGCGGTGACCTCCTGTATGTGGGAAAAATGAGCATTTTCTCGATGCTTCTAGAAGGAGAAGATTCTATGGTGAGGTGGCATCCGAATGGTTTGGATATTACTTTATTTCATGATTTAGTGGGATCATCCTAACCTCCTCACCTCATCCTCTTCAGCTTATAAAAGGAGAGGAGCTCTCATGGAGAAATTTAGTTCAATTTGGCTTGAGATTGTTAGCTTAGTTAGATTGGCTTTGAGCTTTGATTTATTAAGATAGATTGTGAGTAGCTATCAGATCCATGGTCTCATAATCCTTGGAGAAATAAGTGTGTGGGAAGAAAGGAATCGTTGGAAGGAACCTTACGACATCAAGGCATCCGGTTGTAATATCTCTTCCTATTATTTAATATAATACAGTGGCATGTTTCTTTCCCATAGAATTATCTTTATTTTATTTCATAATTCCTTGATCATATGCATAGGTTGTCATTGAATATAATTCTACTTCTTTCACTTTGGTTGGTTTGTGTCTCACTACAAGATTAGTATCACAAGAGCACCAGAGCGAAATAGGAAAAACAAAGACATAAGGAAGCGAAACTTAAAGGTAGGTATCTCATCTTTTGTTTGGTAGTAAATTCGATGATTATAGTCTAGGGAAAGTGCCATGTTTTGTCTTGTTTTGTTCTATATCTAGGTGGATCTAGGGAGATCAGTTTATGTCCGCATTTATTGATTTATCTAATAACACTTATCAAATATAATCATATCAAATCTTATTTCTTCTATTAGTGACCTAGTTTTCAAGCTAGGACAAATATTATCAAACATACCTAGATCCATACTTTAGAAACAAAAATTTCCACTAATCTTATCTTCAACAGAGCACAAAGCTTCCAGATCTAAAACTTATCACTATTCTTACCTCTATCAGAGCACAATGCGTTCAGATCTTACCTCTTTTCTTCAGATCAAACTTTTTTTCTTAGCACAAAGCTTCACAGATCGAGTAGAATACTATGCACTAGAGTGACATATCCACACACAGAGCTTTCACACATCAAGTAGTGTTTCGTATTAGGGAAATATTTCTATGCACAAAGATTTTCTCTTTTTCAGTTCAGATCTTCGCACAAAGCTCATTTTTCCTTAGTTCCCAGCAATCATAGTTTCAGGTCGAATTTTTTCACAAAGCTTCTTCTTCCGTAGTTCCCAGCAATCAAAGTTTCAGGTCAGATATTTTCACAAAGCTTCTTCTTCCTTAGTTCCCAGCAATCACAGTTTCAGGTCAGATCTTTGCACAAATTTTCTTCTTCCTCAGTTCCCAGCAATCACAGTTTCAGGTCAGATCTTTGCACAAAGCTTCTTCTTCCTCAGTTCCCAACAATCACAGTTTCAGATCCTGAAAACGGAACCATTTGTTGGCACAGGGGAAGACCCAATGTTCAATGCTACAATAGCACACCATAAGAACCCTAACTACCAGCCCTTTCGGCAACACCTCTGAAGAAGATGAACTCTCACCCAAGGTAGAGGTAGGGGTGGTTGTAGGACTCCAGTGTATGTAACCTTAGCTAGGACACAGATATGTGATTCTAACACTTAATAGAGCACTCAAAATTTAACATTCATCAATATCCAGTTCTTAGTTACAGAGAAGTTAAACCTTATTTACAGAATATCACAGTAGTCAATCAAATATAAGGTATTTAAGAACTAATCATATGTACATAAGTCATATCTAACATCCATCCATATCATTAAGCACTAAGAATCAACATATCTATCTATCATTCATCTATATTAAAGCACTAAGAAAGTAAACACATAATCAAATCAATACATCATGCAAAGCATAGCAACACAGCATGTACATGGTTCACCCCCACCCTGGGGCTATGTCCACCCACTCTTTTCTTCTTTATTATCTTTGGTCAAGCTTCTTACAAGCACATAGCATCCAATTCCCACTCCGCAGAAGATAGGAGATCTATGTGCACTCCACCAGATCCTCCTTCTTCTAGCTAGGGTACAACACCAAGCCTTCATGCAGTCTCTTACAGTTATGTGCACTAGCCTTGCAAGCCTCACACAGTATGCACAAAGAACTTACAACTCTTGATCACATAGATCAAACTCTATCACTTAGCACACCGACCTACTAGGTCTCTTCTTACATTGCCTAGCTACTTATTTATACATTACAAAATAGGCCTAAGCATGGGTAAACCCATGGGACAAAATCCCATACCCATTACATAATCCCAAATCCAAAAAAGGGCCCTAAAAGGGGCCAAGATCCCACGATCTCTTCTTCGTCTCGTGCTCTGCCTTCGACAGCCTGTCGAAGTCCCAAAAATAGATCAAACCTGACCAAGGTTCCTCAAAACTTGGTCAAGGGCCAACAATTTTCTTGTCTTATGCCCCTCCCTTCCACTTTATAAATAATCCTTGGATAATCCTCAACCTTATGACCAACAACCTTACAATAAAGACAAATAGGTCCTACCTCAAGGAATTCCTTAACAATATTTCCTATCCTTATGAAATTATAACACAAAGTCAATCCTCTTTTTCTCTTAAATGTTCCCCAGTATTTTCTATATTGTGCACTTCCCCTAGGATCATAGTGTTGGACCTGCAATCTGCAAAATTTCTTTCTAGGTTCCAGAATCCACTTATCAGTCCAAAAAATCTTTCTATGCATAGGAATAACATATCTTTCTTCATTTCCATTAAATTTACTCAAATCAACTCTTTCTTTCAACTGTTCCCTAGCCTTCAGACTAGGACATAATCTATTAAACATACTTAAATTCATGCTTTCAAAACAAAAAATTTCACTTATCTTTCTCTTACCAAAGCATAAAACTTGCCTCTTTTAGAATATTACCTCTTTTATTCAGAACAAATTAATTTCTTGGCACATATATTTGCAAGTCAAGTAGAGTATTGTGCACTTTAGAAACAAACCTATGCAAAGATCTTTTATTTTTCATTACTTCAGTTCCCAACAATCACAGTTTCAAGTCCCGACAATGGAACCATTTGCTGGCACAGGGACAGACTCAGGGTTAAATGCTTAACAATGCACCAACAAAACCCCGACTACCGGCCCTTTAGGAAACACCTGTTGTTAGCATAAGGGCATACCCAGGGTTCAATGCTACAACAACACAACAACAAAACCCTAACTACTGGCCCTTTCAGAAACACCTGCGAAGCAGGTGAAGTCTCACCCAAGGTAGAGGTAGTGGTGGTTGCAGGACTCCAATGTCTGCAACCTTAGATGGGACACATATATGTGACTATAAGACCTTAACAGGGCACTTAGCAGTTATAGTTCATCAATATCCTGTCTTAGTTTACAGCACAGTTAAACCCTAATTACAAAGAATTGCATTATTTAACCAAATCTATTATATTCAAGCACTAAGAACATCCACATAGGCTATATCTAGTATTCATTCATACTATTAAGCACATAGAATTAACATATCTATATACCATTCATCTATATCGAAGCACTAAGAAAGTTAACATATAGACACATCAATACATCACAAAAATTAGAGCAACACAACATGTACGTGGTTCACCCCCACGCTAGGGCTATGTACACAACCTCTTCATATTCTTTATTATCTTCTTCAACTAGTTACATGCATAAAGCCACAAAAACCCTACTCCACAGAGGATAGGATATCTACGCACCTCACTAGATCCTTCTTCCCCAGGCTAGGTTATAGCACTAAGCCTCTTCTCAATCTCTTACACTCACTTGCACTGAGCTTTGCAAGCCTCATACAGTATGCACAAAAGAAATCTCCACTCGACACTTAGCACTTTTGATCACATAGATCGAACTCTAGCACTTAGCATACTGACCTCTTCTTACATTGCCTAGATACTTATTTATACATTATAACATAGGCCTAAGCATGGGTAAACCCATGGGCCGACATCCCATACCCATTACATAATATTGAATCCCAAAAAGGGACCTAAAAGGGGCTGAGATCCCATGATCTTTGCTTTGTCTTGCTCTCCGCCTTTGATAGCCTTTCGAAGTACCAAAAGTAGGTCAAACCTAACCAAGGATCCTCAAAACTTGGTCAAGGGCTAATAGGCTCCCAACACTCACCTGTGACTCATCCCGAGTCATTATGATCTGGGTAGCTCAGTTTCAAAAGCCTCGAGATTGGCTTGAGCTGCTTCAACTTGTTGTTGTGCCATGGCCTCCTGTTCAACGAAATCTTGTATGATTGCTTCGTTGACAGGTCCCTCTAGGTGCTGCTCAACTGTAGTAATGAATTTCTCTAGTTCTGCTCCTCAGACTTTGATCTCTATGAAGAGTTGGTAAGCCTCATCATGTATAGGTTGGAGCCTCTAAGTCACTTCCATGAATTTCTCTAAATGGTGTGGAGTTGTTGTTGGGCAGTGCGTTGCTCTTGGGATCGCTTCATCCTTTCAATAGATGACAGGGGCTTCAAGTGCTCCTATATTTTTTCTTCTTGATACTTCACCTCTTGGACTTGTGACTCCAGTGTCTTCAGTTCTAGATTCTCAGTATGTCACTCATACATTTGGGCATTGCAATCACTCAATTTCTTACATTCCATGGTGAGGCCCTTTATTCTCTCAACTGTGATTCAAGCAGTTTCTTCTCTTTGATCCCTTACATCCTGTGGAGTGTTAGGCACTACGCAGACTCTAAGTCTTCTATTCATTGTTGTAGTTGTTGGATAGCTTCTGTGAAATGCTCTACTTGATGCGTGACTTGGTCTTCTTCCTGTGGCTCTAATCCTATCATGGAGCAAGGTGATCTGTTGAATGCTTCTTTCACTTCGAGTTTCTCTATGAGCAACTATTTTTTTTCTTACTGCATCCGTGTTTTCTATTTTTCAAACTTCAACTGGAGAGAAACCTTCTCCTACTCTGCAAGTCGACGTTGTTCTACAAGTACTCCTTGCACTTTATTCAAGGCCTAGGTGGCTTCTTCTATTTCTTTTTATGCTCGACGAAGGCGATCTTTGGTTGCATCTGCTAGTCGACAGAGTTGGGCTGGTTCATCTCCCAACTCTGGTTCTCCCGATGGTGGGGGAGAAGTGGACACTGTGTGAATGGGCTGAAGGGCATGTTGTACCCCTCATATTTTGACCTCAATTATGTCGTACATTTCCTCTTGCTTGGCTTTTTCTTCCTCCACGATTTCCTGCAAGGCGTCATTTAGGGATACTATGATGAAGTCAAAATCATCGATAGTGAGAAAAGTCTTCATCTTAGTCACGGTGGCTCTGGATTTCTTCCAGGAAGAGGGTTTCAGGGGAGAAACCTTCCTTTTCTTCAAGGGATCAGTCTCATCTCTAGGAGGTGTTACTTCGCCTTGTTTCGGTTCAGCTCCTTTGCCATTTATCTCTTCTACTTCGTCATCACCCCCTCAGTCAGGTGATACTGAAGTTGTCTTTCCTGAGGTGCTACTTAATTCTTGGACCTCTTTGGTCTTCTTCATTATGTTGTGTCCAGGTGTATCATGTTCTTTGTGCATGGTATCTGGTCTATCAAGGTTAGACATGTCTACAGGGTCTATGGGAATAAGGAGGTCTGTCGACCAGTCCTTAGTGATATCTTCAAGGTCCTCTTCTGTGAGCTTGTATTATGACTGAAGCTCCTCCTTATGCTTGTCTGCTCGCACTATAATGTAGATGAAGTGTTGATCTGTGTGGAACTTCATCAAGGGTCTGAACCTCTGTAGGGTTTTCAGAGTCATGCGAGGTTCATCTCCGATGGATCTCTTCAACTAGAGGTAATATGTGTGAAAAACAACATTCGACTACCATGGTTTTCTCATATCGCTCGAGTACCAGATATCAGTGAACTTCGTAGCAAGTAGATCAAGTGGCTCAATGTCTAGGAAGGTATCACCTTCCAGCATTTCCCAAGCAAAAAATTCTATGAGGATCAGGAGCCATCTAAAATGGAATTCATAGCCCTAATCATGTGCTTCACGGTAGTCCAGTTCAAGATGATTAACTAGGTACTTCACCCAGTTCATCTGTAGACCTTCCACGCACTTCCCTGCAAGGTCAACGACAAAGCCTGTGACCTGCATGGGTTAGTTCTTTCATACTAGCTTTGCTGCAATTAAATGACATGCTAGGTGCATTGCGCCATTATGGATGGAGTCTACCTTGTAGCCTCACGTCCCCTTCTCAACATCGTCATATGTATCCTTGATCTTCTGTGCTAGTGCGCTATCTGTGGCTTTTCTTGGACATGAGTCCTGCGGATCGATTCCTTACATACTCAATCTAGTGATCCTATGGATCAATGTCAGATCGAGTGTGATACTGTGGTTGAGACATAAGTAGCCTCCATGGTAACATGAAATGAGTAGCTTAACATAGGCATTAACTTCCTCTTTCCTTCTAAAGTGTGGGATTTTTATTACATTTAGTAGAGTGGACTCTGTGAGGTTCATCATCCATGGATTGGGGATTATCTTCAAATTCTTCCCCTTCATCCTAGTTAAGTATTTATATGGGGTGAGCATGCTATGGTTCTTGCGATATTCGAGGTTGAAGTCGCTAAACTTCAACGTTGTGATATTGTCTTGTTGTGCTCTTACTGTGCATATCCCCTTCGGGAGGTATGCAATAACCATGGTGTACTCAAAATATCTTGGCACACTATCTCAACTCACCATGCCGACCAGAGGCGGGATGTTATCGGAAAATATGATCGGGATTAGATTTGCATTTTCTAGGTCATCTCTATGCTTGGTTCTCTTCTCTATGATGACTCAGGATTGTCTGGATCCACAAGAGGTTGACAAAGAGGTTTGCACTCCTCTCATCGAGGACGCTTGAATACTTGTAGACATTACTTTCTCGACCATGAGATTGATGAGAACTTCTTCGACGATTTTCTTCATGGCGCTGAGCTCTTCCAACATACATTCTTAGATCATATGGATGAATGAGTGCACAAAACAATAGAACTAGTGTCAGTCTTACTAATCATAACGTGGTAGAAATGATTTCTCTTTGATACAATTCGCAAAAGTTTTCTTGGTGCAACAATCGACGAAATAAGTAGACAACAACGTAACGTATATTTCCAATGGACAAGAGACCTTCATTAATTCAGTTTTGTCCGTTACGACGTGGTCCCAACGGTCTAGTGGTGATCTTTCTGACCATAAATTCCTTTCTACCCATTAGGGGTATCGATCTAATGGTTAGTATGTTTCCCAACAACTATATTGCTTCGCCATGGAGAAGTTCCATGTGATGTTGTTCCGATATCTCGATGAAGTTCCAGTTTTGTAAATTTTCCCTTTGCAAAGTTCCCTCTGGAAACTTCTGTAACTTTTTGATCTTTTCTCTCTTATTACTAAGATTTTGATCCTTCTTTCTGGTGAGCTTCATCTCGTTATTCCTCTTTCCATTCTTATTCTTGTCTTCTTTTGGCATAGTAACTTCGTGTTGTTGATATTCTTTCCTAAGATCCAAGGGTAAGACTTATTCTCTAGTTGGGGTAGATGATCTACTCTCATGTACCTCTTGTGTCCTTCCAACTTTGACATCCTAGTCTCCAGTCCTAAGTAGCATTGATCTGTTCTCATGTTCTTCAATCAAATGTGTGATCCTCCTAGTCATGAAATCTTTCAACTCTTGCTTCTTCTACTCTAAGACTTCTTCTTCTTTCCTTCTAGTCTATTCCTTCTTGATCCAAGGTTTTCCTAGTAACATAGTAAATGGAGCGTTGTTCTCAATAAATTTAACAACCTCAAAGTCTTCCTTTGTCGAATTTCCATGAGCACTCATAGATATCTGGGTAAGTCTTCCACATAGGGTTGTCACTTTTCCTATGAATAATCCTATTCCTCCCAATGAAGGAATCATAGCAGGCTCCCCTAAAAGTTCCCAAGTTCTTTCTATCATGATATTCACCTGTGTTTCCTCATATAGAACACAGTCAATGTCGAAGTCTCATATTCTTTCTTCAATGCACTCTTTTTCTTTGAATATCTATGATAAGATAATATGTCGGTGGTCACTCAGGGTTTCTTTCATCTGTAGAAATAATTTTTCTAATTCTTTATGGGGTTCTCCCATAATCTCAGTTTCTGGATCTTCCTTAGGGTTTTCTTGGTTCATATTCCTTCTTTCAACCTTAGCAATCATTCTAGGGAAATCCAATACTTCATGGTACATAGCTGTACAAAAACGACAACTATATCTTCTACCAGGGTATTCCTTAGCCATATGTTCCAGTCTTCTGCAACTGTAACAAAGGGTTAATCCTCATTTTATTTTAAATGATCCCCAACCTTTCTTGTACTATGCACTAGGATCATAGTATCTAACCTGCAAAAAAAAATTCTAGGATCCTACATCCATTTGTTAGTCCAAACATTATCTCTATGCACATGTATAACATAGCTTTCACTATTCTTATCAGATATACTCATATCAAATATTCTTTCTTCTATCGGTGCTATAGTTTTCAAGCTAGGACAAATATTATCAAACATACCTAGATCCATGCATTAGAAACAAAATTTTCCACTAATCTTATCTTCAGCAGAGCACAAAGCTTCCAGATCTAAAACTTTTCACTATTCTTACCTCTATCAGAGCACAAAGCGATCAAATCTTACCTCTTTTCTTCATATCAGACTTCTTTTCTTAGCACTAAGATTCATAGATTGAGTAGAATATTGCGCACTAGAGTGACAAATCTACACACAGAGATTTCACAATTTCAAGTCAGATCTTCACACAAAGATTATTTTTCCTCCGTTCCCAGCAATCACAGTTTTTGTCCCGACAACAAAACCATTTTTTGGCACACGGGTAGACCCAGGGTTCAATGCTACAACATTGCACCAACAAAACCCTAACTACCGTCCCTTTTGACAACACCTGCGAAGAAGATGAAGTCTCACCCGAGGTAGAGGAAGGGGTGGTTGCAGGACTCCATTGTCTGCAACCTTAGCTGGAACACAAATATGTGACTATAACACCTTAACAGGGCACTTATATTTTATAGTTCATCAATATCCAATCGTATTTTACAGCGCAGTTAAACCCTAATTACAGAGCACTGCAGTATTTAACCAGATATATTATATTCAAGAACTAAGAACATCCACATAGGCTAGATCTAGTATTCATTGATACTATTAAGAACATAGAATTAACATATCTATCTACCATTCATCTATATCGAAGCACTAAGAAAGTTAACATATAAATAGATCAATACATCACACAATGCAGAACAACACGACATGTACATGGTTCACCCCCACCCTGGGGATATTTCCACCAACTCTTCATCTTCTTTATTAGCTTCTTCAACCAGTTACATGAATAGAGCCACAAAAACCCTACTCCGCAGAGGATAGGAGATATATGCACCTTGCTAGATCCTTCTTCCCCGGGCTAGGTTATAGCACTAAGACTCTTCTCAATCTCTTACACTCACTTGCACTGAGCTCTACAAGCCTCATACAGTATGCAAAAAATCAATCTCCACTCAAAACTTAGCACTTTCGATCACATATATCGAAATCTAGCACTTTTCATACTGACCTCTTCTTACATTGCATAGCTATTTATTTATACATTACAACATAGGCCTAAGCATGGGTAAACCCATGGAATGACATCCCCATACCCATTACATAATCCTGAATCCAAAAAAGGGGCCTAAATCCCGCGATCTCTGCTTCATATTGCGCTTCGCCTTCGACAACTTGTTAAAGTCCCAAAAATAGGTCAAACCTGACCAAGGATCCTCAAAACTTGGTCAAGGGCCAACACCTACAAAGTAGGCAAAGTCTCACCTGAGGTAGAAGTAGGGGGGGTTACAGGACGCAGGTTTTTGTAACTAGGTTGGGACACAAATTTGTGATAAGATCACTTCACAGAATATTTTGTTAACACTTAGGAAGTGAACATGCAAATTTATTTTATTAACCTCATTAACACTGCAAAGCATAATCAAAGACAGATAATCATAGTAACAACAAGTGATTATGTACCCTGATCACTTAGCACTTAGCATTGTGAGTTAAGTCTAGCATTCATTACCCTTTAACATAAGTAAAGTAATTAAACAACAATATATATATTCATTACACATCATAATCAAAGAACTAAGAAAATGCATAACAGAAATAACATTGCACAAAGAAAACCATGAGACACCAGATATACGTGGTTCACCCCAAGGTGGGGCTACGTCTAAAAACTGCTTTGCCTCTTTATTATTCACCAAAATATTACATCCATCCACTCCTGTGCACTAAGGCACAAAGTCAAACTTCGCACAAGAGAGGATATATGCACACTAAGCACTAGATCCTCCTTCTTTACTAACCAAAACTAGGTCGAATGCACAGAGCCAAAATCTCTTATCACGGTACTTATCACCTGCTCCACACTAAGCATAAAAAGCACTAAGCACAACCTACAAAATCACAGTTGAGCACAAATCCTCGACCACATACATTCCTTCACACATAGCACTACTCCTTCTACAATACATTCCTCTTTATTTATACTTTACAAAATATTAAAATAAATCCTAAACATGGGGAAAACACATGGGCCAACATCCTATAAACATGTTACAAAACCCATAGGAACCCTTACTGAGTCGACATAACCCTCAAAATAGGTGATATCCGCGATCTTAGATCTTCCTGGGCGCTCCTACTTTGACCAGCATGTCGAAGTCCAAAAGTGGGCCAAAACCTCTAAAACTGACCAAATTTTCCCCAAAACTTGGTCGAGGGCCAACACGCAGGTTTTTACCTAACAGTCGTGTACATATGCATGTTGGCCTTATATAAGAGGCGTATATACATGCTTTTCTTCTGAACAGTTGTGTACATCACCCTTTGTTGTTTGGTTGCTAGGTTTGATGTTTTCTGGGTAAGTTTTGATTATTGTTGAGTCTTCTTGGGTCTTTGTTATGACTGTTAAGTGTCCATGGAATGATAGGAAACCTTTCTTTGGTTGAATTTTTGGGTGGTTCCTTTCTCATCATCCTTTTCATTTGATTGTCCTTGCATCTTTGGTTGGGTGTTTGCTTCTTGATATCCTACTTGGTTTGTCTCTATTTACATACAGTAGAGTTTTTATATCAAGTTGTTGTTCAGTCCTTGCATATTCATTCTTTTATATTGAAAATAAAAAAATATTAGGCATTTTGTATTGATGGAATTTGATCTTTTGGGTCCTTATAATTGATATTAGTACATGTAAATAAATATTGCATCTTATTTGGAATGGTAGAATTAAATTGAAAATTGCATTTTGAAAATAATATCATTTATTGGGAATTGAAGTTAGACTTTTCATTGTATTCATATTCATTTATTTTACTTGTTGATTCATAACATCATTAGTTTAAAAACCACACCTTTTTTGAGTAAGCAAGGCCACTAAAAGTAACGATGATAATTTAAAATTGATTAGAAACGATTTTATTTTCTAGGGTGCACAAACTAGCTTAGGATTTAGAGCCTTGGAATAGAATTTTGTGAGCAAAATTATCCAAGTCTATTAAATCAACATATGTGTCTAACAAAGGGAGTGGTGAAATCCATTGTATAATTGGTGACGTCATGAGGCTCCGCTTACACCGAAGTTAAACACGAGGTCACATGAGGTTGGTTTAAGGGATATCCCCTCGATACCTTGTTAGCATCTGATATATTTCTGGGGATCTATTCGTATATGGGGATCTTGATAGTACCTTTACCTCTGTGAGAGGCAATTCTTTCAAGGTTTCATGGTTTGTTACCCTGCCCATACAATGGACCTGACCTACGATTGTTCTCTTGTGCATTGGTTATATCATGGTTTCTTAGTTGCTTGACATAGGTACCACATAGGTTACTTGCAGGGGTTATTCTCCAGGTGCCCTGGGTCAGATAAGGGTTAGACAACACATAGACTTTATGTAGGATTACCTCTCCAGGGGAATCTGACTGACTAGTTGTTAAGCCCACGAGGACCCTTATAACTGATTCTAATAACTTTGATCTTTAGCAGGGACTCTCAGGCCCCTCTTGGGTCAGAAATACCTACTTTAGGGAGGGAGGCCCCTTTTCATCTACTTTATCTCATTTTTGTGCATATTGGCCTTTTGTTTTATTTTGGTGTTCTCTTTGATTACTAGTTTTCCTTAGGATTTGTTTTTTATATCTCAAATCTTGAGTCATCGTGGAGCCAGACTAGCTTCCCTGCAGGTCTTGCTGCTTGTTACAATTACCACCGCATTTTGAGTCTTTTCCTTCTAAAATGTGTAAATTTATCAAACTTGGTACACACACCTCCACTTATCATACTTGTGATCATACAAGGTTGAGTACTGAATCAAGTTAGAAAGATACTGGGAGTCCTTCAACTCCCATACCTAATATAGTTAACGGTACCCCTTCGACACCTTCAACCACAATGATTGTAGTCTCGGAGGTGCCTATTAGTACCTCTACCCATTCTATAGTGAATAGTCAAACTATGTCCACGAACCCTTTTGGATCCCTTGGTCACTCACCAGGTTACAATGTTCAGTCCATCCCCATGGCCTCTAGTCCTTTTTCTTATGGTATGGTGAATTTCACATTGCAATTTTCAACCTCCATCCCAACGCGTAGTCTGAATACTAGTATTGGACACGAGGTCACAACTCCTCCACATACTCCTTTCTCGTTTGGTGGTACCCATGTTCCGCAAATGACTCCTAAAGTTGGAGGATTTCTACCTTTTAACCATGGGTCTAATATTGTTCCTAATTCTTCTAGATGGAGTAACCAACCTGGTGGATAAGGTACTACTTACAATCTGTCATTTACACCCACCTCCTCCATACCAATTCCGACCAACACATTTGGCATGACGAATCCAAATTTATTCTCTAGATTCACACCCAAAGGAGGTCAATTTCATACCTTGGGAAACCCCCAACCTGGATCCAATCCGACTTGAGTCATATTGCAACCCTCATCAGAACATTCCTACTAGAATGGTGCCCAACCAACCCCTCAATGTTTAGTTTGGAGGAGGGTCTTACAATCCCGGATAGGGCCATGGTGCTTACCAGAACCCTGGATGGTCTACGATTCCCCAACAACAATATTTTCAGGGATCTTGGGGCCAGATTCCACAACCATGTCTCCCTTTTCTAGCCACGCTCAATCTACCAGACTTGTCTAAGTTAATGAATGATATTGTGTGTCATGATCTGACATGCCCCCTCGTCCCCACCAAGCTTCCTTCAGATATTCCAAAATTTGAAGGAAAGAATGGTGAGAATGTTGGTGACCATGTCACTACTTTTCACCTTTGGTTCTCTTCAAATTCCCTTAACGACGATTCTATTCAGTTAATATTGTTTCAACACACCCTCATGGGGGTCTCCACGAAATGGTATATCGAGTTACCTAGGGGGTCATACAGAACCTTTAGTCAGATGGTCTTAGTCTTCCTCAACCACTTCAAATTATCGGTTCATTACGATGCTAGATTAGAAATTCTATTGACCTTATGCCAAGAAAAATCCACTCATATCTTAGATCACATCCATTATTGGTGTAGACAAAAGAGGTTGATCAAGACCTGCATACCCCCAAAATTCCTTCTAGAGTGGTTCCTCAAATCTCTCCTACCTTATATTTCGAAGGATGTTTCTACATCCAGAGTTACATATGAGGAAGAAGTGATTTTTAAATCCCAACAGTTAGATCTTATATATTATCAGTCTGGGATGTTATACAAGATTATTCCATATGCAACGAGGTCAAAATATGACCCTAGACAAAATCTCGGGTCTCATGCCGATGGCATTGTAGGCTTCACCAATGTGAAATATGCAGACTCGGTGACAAGCCATTTAAAAGAGTTGTCTTTAAACCACTCTGTAGGAGGGTTCGATTCGTATGTGTCCTCCAATACCACTCAATTGGCAGATGTACATTATGTGCAATCGTGAACCAGCCCGAATGGTAACCAACATCCAAGAGGGAATAAAAAGAAAGGACGTAATAATAATCGTAAGGGTGGGAAGAATAATAATAAACCCAAGGACAATGACAATAATGAGAAGTCAAATAATAATGTTGGTGATGGAAAGAAATAAAGGCAGAAGGTGAAGTTTCCTTGTAATATTTGTACATGAAATCACCTTACCAATTTATGCCCCAAAATTTAGGAAGCTTCGAAGCTTTTATCTCTACCGCCCGTCGTGCTAACTAATCCTTTTCCACATAATCAACACATGGCCTCAAGCTCTTCGAATGTCGGAAATGTGGTGAGTGGGAGTCAAAACCCACACATGCAAGACAATGACCATTTATGCATCAATATGGTTAAATATGAGGTTAATGTATCCAATCGGTCTCACGATTATAGTTCTCCACAGCCTGTACCTGGTCTAGAGTCTCCCCCTCCTCTGAAGACACCCTTACAGATTGACAAACCAGAGCCTCCACCTCATATTCCAAAAGGAGTACTCAAGTGATCTACCCACAATCATAATTCTAGAGTTTCCCATAATTACTCTATTGTTGAGGATCTAGGTCAAACCCCTTGTGTGATGTCGGCTCTAGAGGTACTCTAGATGTGTTCTTCACAGAGGAATTCCTTTCTCTCTGTGTTAGGATGTATAGATCCTTGTGGCTCGAAAGTTATCAAGTTTGACGTCAAAGATGTGAAGCCTCTCTTGCCTTACCATGTGGAATTCCAAATCCATGTGGGATACTCAAAGTATACCATAAAGCATATTGTTTTTGATGAAGGTGTTGCAATATGTGTGATGTCCCTGGTCTGTTGGAAATCCCTTAGATATCTGACCCTTTCTCAATATCCGACCATGTTGAATTCTTTTGACGGTCATTCCTTCTACCCTCATGGTATTCTTCTTGCCTTTCCGATCCAGTTAGGTGGGAAGATGGTAGAGGTGGATGTTGAGGTGGTTTATGTGCCTATTGACTATAACTTGTTACTAGGATGCAATTGGACTTATGTTATGAATGCAATCATATCGCCTGTCTTCCACACTCTTTGTTTTCCTCATGATGGGAAGATCATGACGATTGACAAGTTTTCCTTTGTGTATGCTAGCCCCAATGCATCTGTTGGACTCTCGATCCTAATGATCGACAATTTTCAGCTGGCAACTGAAAATATTAGTGTCAGAATGTATTCATCCATTATGGGTACCTTTGACTTCATGGAACTAGTTCATCATATATACGCCATGTCCAGTAGGCCCGTTTCATCAGAGAGGTTTGTTCCTTTCCACACTTCTTGTTTTAATGATCCTTGGACCCTACCTTCCTCGATTATGTCTTGTGAAGGT
>ML831624.1:120667-144122 GCA_009831015.1 Picea engelmannii | reverse complement strand
TCAAAGCAAAAGGAAAAGAAAAAAGAAAATGAACATAGCAGCAGCAGTGAAGTCTTGAAAGATGATGAAGAAGCGACCAACTTTGTAAGAATATTGAACAAGGGAACCAACGACGGGTATAGAGGTAAGGTTCATTTGATTTTTTTTAATTGTGATTGTATTGGTCATTTTTCTATCAAATGTCCTCATAAGGAAAAGAGAAATGATTAAGGTTACTAAAATAGCAAACAAACATATAAAGTCAAAAGAACCGCAAATAAAGTTTTCAAGAAAAACTTATGCACCAAAGAAGACATCTCATCATCAGATGAAGATGAAGTCAGTGACAGTGAGATAGAAAGAGTTATATTCATGGAATTAGAGGACTCTAATAAATAACAATCTGAAGAATACTATGAAGAGGACGAAGAATAATATGAAGAGTTCGAAGAAGAATATGAAGAAGCATAAGTTGACTGCCGAGAAAAATTGTTGTGTGCCATAGAACTTATCCGAAGATAAAACAAGAAAAAAAAGAAACTACAAGAAGAACTAGAACACATGATCACAAATTTGAAGGTTCAAATTGAAGAAGAAAAAAGAATTGAAGAAGAACTCAAAGAACAACTAGAAGGAAGAGACAAGATCATTGGACATTTGGAAGCAAAAATTGTCACATTAAGAAAGAATCTTCAAAAGAAAAATATGCAGAACAACTGAAAAGTTTTGAATGACAATATCAACATTCAAAAACTTCATCATGACAAGTTCAAACTTGGATACAATCATAAAGAAAATGGATCAAGCTCCAAAAAAACAAAACACGAAACATGTTGACACGACTATGTAGAAATAATCAAAGGGGATAGTAAGGTTTACAAAGAAAATTACAGGGACACTCCTCCATCGAGAAGATTCAGATTTCAGAATCAATGACCGACAAAAATAGATAGGCCTTAGGAAGAATAAGGATTCATAAGAGTATCACATTTCATAAGATCTTCAACTCCTAGGTACCAAAATATCTTTTTTGGTTTATTTTATGTGTGTAATAATTTTGGACATAAAGATCTGAATTACAGAGATAAGAACTCGAACATAAAAAACTTTGGAAGTCATACACAAAAGGGTTATCCAAAAAGGCCTAGTGAAACACAGAGAAGAAGTTACAACAGGTTTGAATTATTGAGCACTGAAGTAGAATGCTACAAATGTAACAAGTTTGGACACATGGCCAAATATTGCAGAATGGAATTCCCTTCTAGAGAAACATAACAGAACAACAACAATCATAGAGAGGAACCTCGTAAAAGGACATGGATAAGAAAGAAAAATCAATATAGCAGTGAAGAATGCACACTCGCTCTACAAGCTAAGAAGAAGAAATGTGGTTAGTATGTTGATAGTAGTTGTTCAAAACACATGATAGGTGATAGAGACAGGTTTCTTACATTAAGAAAGGAAAAAGATGGATCAATCTCCTTTAGAAATGATGATTCAACTGAAATCATTGGAAAAGGCTCAGTCAGAATTAGGAACAAGAATACCAAGGAAGAAAATGTTCTACTAGTAGAATATATGAAACATAATCTTCTAAGTGTGAGTCAAATGTGTGACCAAGGTCACAAAGTTACTTTTGATTCACAAAAGTGTGATATAAGAAAAGAAGGTTCAGGAAATTTGATTACAACAACTGCGAGAACTTCAAGCAACATATATGTATTAAGTGAAATTGGAAATGAAAAGTGTTTCCTAGGAAGGGAAGATGAAAGTTGGCTATGGAACAAAAGAATGGGTCACATACATTTTGATAACCTTGTCAAAGTTAGTAAAAGGGAAACATTTAGATAAATTCCCCAGATCACGAAATCAACCAACACTTTATGCAAGTATTGTCAAAAAGTAAAGCAAACAAAGACCATGTTTAAATCAAAAGAATCTTCAATGACAAGACCACTAGAAATTGTCCATACTAATTTAGTTCGACCAACTACAACAAAGGGTTTAAAAGGTGATAACTACTTTATGTTATTAGTTGATGATTATACAAGAATGACATCAGTTTTCTTTCTTTGGAATAAGTCAGAAGACTTTGAAAACTTCAAGGTCTAAAAGGAAATGGTTGAAAATGAAATGGATTCAAAAATCAAATGCTTGATATATGATAATGGAGGAGAGTTCACTTCAAAGGAATTTATGGACTACTTCAATATGCATGGAATAAAAAAACAATTATTTGTTCCTAGGACACCTCAATAGAATGGAGTTGTTGAAAGAAAGAATAGGACAATACAGGAAATGGCTCAAACAATGCTAATGGCTTGCAAATTGACAGATATATTTTTGACACTGGAAGTGCATACAACAGTTCACATTCAAAACAAAGTAATTCTCATAAACAACACTGACAAAACTCCCTATGATCTATGTAAATGAAGACCAACAAATGTGAAGCACTTCAGAGTTTTTGGAAGCAAATGCTACATCAAAAGAGAAGATGGTGGAATGGGAAAGTTTGACTCTTGTGTGGACAAAGGAGTCATTTTTGGTTACTCAAGTGCAAGGAAATGATACAAGTGTTACAACCTGAGATTGACCAAAGTTATGGAAAGTATCAACCTAACAATTGATGAAACAGGTAGAAAAGAATTAAAGGAAGAAGAAAATGAATCAATGGAACAACTTTATGAAGAAGAAGCATAAGATGAAAAATAAATAGAAGGGGAAGATGAAGAGGATTCGACAGGAGTAGAAAAGCAAGTTTAACAAGTGCCTTCAATGAAACCTAGCAAACGAGTACAGAAAAATCATCCTTCAGATCATATTATTAGAAACAATGATGGAGGAGTTGAGACTAGAAGAAGAATTTGTTCACTAGAACAAACTCACCTAGCACTCTCATCTACAATTGAACCAACCTATTTTGAAGAGGCCATCAAGGATGAATTTTGGAATAAAGCCATGGATGAATAATTGGATCAAATAGAGAAAAATGACACTTGAGAATTGGTTCCAAGACCAAAGGATAAGAATGTGATCGGCACAAAGTGGGTATACAAGAATAAATTGAATGAATATGGACAGGTTACAAGGAACAAAGATAGATTGGTATGTAAAGTATATGCACAAGTTGAAGGAATAGACTTTGAAGAAACATTTTCACTAGTTTCTAGAATGGAAGCAATCTGATTGCTTTTAGCTTATTCATGCTCCAAAAATATTAAAGTGTATCATATTGACGTAAAATTGACTTTTCTGAATGGATAACTTGAAAAAGAAGTCTACATTGAACAAGCAGAAGGATTTCAGTTGTCGGAGAATGAAGATTATGTGTGTAAATTAAAGAAGGCCTTGTATGGTATAGAACAGGCTCGTAGAGCATGGTACTCTAGACTGGATAAATATCTATAACATACAGGGTTCAAAAAAGGAAGTGCAGACAACAACCTCTACATAAAGGTATTTTATTAGTTGAATTTTATGTTGATGATATTATTTTTGGAAGTACTCATGATAGGTTAAACTTGAAATTTGCAAAGAACATGCAGAATGAATTTCAAATGTCATTACTTGGAGAACTATCCTTCTTTCGGGGTCTTCAGATACGTCAAATAAGCCAAGGAATTTTTATTTCTCAAACCAAGTGCATCAGAAAAATGATAAATAGGTTCAGAATGGAAGATTGCGAACCAGTTATCACTCATATGCAAACCAGTTGCAAGTTGAGCAAATATGATGATTCAAAGTCTACATATTAAAGGAAATACAAGTCAATGATTGGTATGATACTGTATGTAATGGCATCCAAACCAGATGTAATGTAGATAGTTGGACAGGTGGAACAATTTCAAGAAGCACCAAAGAAATCACATGTATTAGGAGTGAAGAGGATTTTCAGATATATCAAAGGAACATAAGAGTTTGGATTATGGTATCCAAAAGGAAAGTATCTATCACTTATTGCCTACACACATGCAGATTGGGCAGGTTGCAGTGATGACCGACGAAGCACTAATGGAGCAACGTTCAACTTGGGTGAGTGTTTAGAATCATGGATAAGAAATAAACAATCATCAGTATCTTTATCTACAGCCAAGGAATAATATATTATTGCAGCATCATGTTGTACATAGGTTCTATGGATGAAACAAACTATGACAAATATACAAGTTGAGTATGATGAGCCCATTCCAATCTATTGTGATAATACAAGTGCTATTAATATCTCAAAGAACCTGATGATGCACTCCAAGACGAAGCACATTCCAATCAATTATCACCTGCTACAGGAACAATTTGTAGAAAGCAACATCAGAGTTGAATATGTGGGCACAAAAGAACAAGTGCCAGACATCTTTACAAAACCTCTTCTATGGGAAACATTTAAGTATCTTCGCCAGAGACTCAGAGTTATTTCTACTACAAAATGAATGGTTTTGAATGCTTATCTTATATGTCTTAGATTTAAACGATGAAGCACCATGAAAAGGATAGTTCAGGTTGGGAGATCAGATGAGTTAGTTAGGGGGAGAAGACCCGAATGGAAAGATACATTTTTCATTGATGACTAAGGGGAAGATATTTATCATATGCAGAGGATAAAGGCATGGTTCTAGGGGGAGCGCTGGTCATAAAGATGCAGACAAGGTTCCAAGGGGAGCATGAGTGATATGATTCTAGTATTGCATCAGAGTGTTGCCATCAATGCCAAATGGAGAGATTGTTGATTAACTTGGTTGGTTGTTATTGATTTCAACCTTTGAATAAAGTCTGGTAGAAAATTCTGGTAGCACAAAGGTTTGGGCAATGGACCCATGTTTGTTTGATGTATATGTGTATGAGTTTTGATATATTTGTAGGTAGGGCTATTGTAGTGGATAGTACATGTCATTCCATTTCTGGTCATATGTGGAATGCCACATAACTCCTCATGGTTTGATATTTATGGCCTTACGAAGTTGGAGGACCCTCATATGTTGGCTTGAAGCCCTAAAAGTTCAAACAAGTCAAAGTGCTTGCAAAGAAGAAATTATTTAAATAATAAATTGAAGTGACAAAGTCAAAGAGGATTATTTAAATAATAAAGTGAAGTGACAAAGTCAAAGAGCATTATTTAAATAATAAAGTGAAGTGACAAATTCAAAGAGGAATATTTAAATAATAAAGTGAAGTGACAAAGTCAATGAGGATTATTTAAATAATAAAGTAAATGGAGAAATTTCTAATTATGGAAAGTGGTTATAAGAAGGTTAACCCTAAAATGAGGAAAATGGGTTAAGTATTCAAGTGGATATTGAATATATGGACAAGTGACAAATTGGACAAGGTTGGACATAGGTGACTATGTTGACAAAGTGGTCTAGAAAATGTTTCTAAAGAAGCTACATGAAAGTATAAATAAGAGGCAAGGCTCTCTCATTTTAATCACAGTGGACAATATTGAATATATACAGGTGAATGAGGTAACCAAAATATATATAAGCCTAATTTGAGAGGGAAGGTGAAGTAAATAATGTCAAAATTCAAAGGAGGATAAATTGTTTTGATGATGCTTTATAAAGTATGTTATTTACAGGTCATCTCACCATTTTCACAATAATTTTTTTTCTAGAATGATTCAGGCTGTGAAATTGTGAGGCAATTGAGGAAACATATCCAAGTAGTCGTGGTACAAATTTCGTCTTGTGGTTCGTTGTATGTTTGGAGTTACACTCCGTGGAAAATAGGGTTTTTGGCTAGTCCTGAAACTAGTCTAAAACAGGTGTTTCAGGTAAAAATGTCATAACTTCTTCATAACATATCCAAATTCAGTAAGACTAAATGTTTTGGTTAGTGTACAATATTTAGTATTATGTGTACAATTTTTATATCCATACAAGAAATATTATTGGTGGGGCAGGCTCTACAACTTCACTCTCTAGAATAAGACAAAATTCAACAAGGTATGCCATTTTTGCTATAACTCCTTTTCTGATAGGTTCCAAGTAGTGACACCTGGAGGAATTGCATAAAAAATATTGAAGAAAATTGTGTACTATTTTTAGATCTTTATTCATTACAGATACATAGTTGTCATTATTTCAAGTTAGGGTTGTTGACTAATCGAGAACTAGTCATGTGAGACTAAAGTAAAGTTTGATGAAAATGCTAGTCTCTTATTGTTAAATTTAATTAAGGTTTGCAGGTATGTGATCATAAACACCAGGTATATTAGAGAGCTACAAATCAGATTTGGATGATGAAATTGTTGAGGTGTAGGTTGGTGCATGGTTGATGCACTTGTTTATGGTATAGGTTGATTATAGGCTGAGGTACAAGTTGAGGTACAGGTTGATGCATGGTTCAAGTTATTGGTACATGTTGTTTGGTGTAGGTTTATTGGTACATGTTTACAATAGTATATATCACAATGATTGCGTGAAAGTGGTTCCATCATTTTACTTATATGTCAGAGTGGTTGGATGGGGAAATGACAGGTGGTTGTATCCACCTTCTGGTTCTGGCCGGAGAACATAGGGGGTTGTAGCCTCCTTCTAGTTGTAGTGAGAGAATTCGGGAGTTGGAGCTTCCCTCGGGTTGTAGCCTGAGAAACTAGGGGGTTGGAGTCTCTTTCTAGTTGCAGCTGGAAAACAAAGGAAGTTGGTGCTTCCCATGAATGTAATTCTTCAAGACATATATGAAAAACCATTCTCTCGTTTTCTCCCGATTCTATGTAAAAATACTAATGCACTGTGTATGTGTATAAATTTTCATTTGTTCATTGTTCATTTACTTTGCAAATATTGGATAATAATGCTACATTGATATAACACTTGGATTATATGGTTAAACAGGATTATATTTATCTATTACTGACTCACACCCCCTCTCAGTCATCCAACACATATAGGATGCTATATGTTTTAAAGGTAAAATCCCAAACAAAGTATTGTTAAGAGTAGCTAATGGATTATAAATACTTATTGGTTTCTTTCCTTGTTCCAAAACTTGTTATCCATTTTTATAGTTTCACCTAAAAATAAGAGTTATAAAAACTATAAAACAAGGTATAGTTAAGAGTAGCTAAATGAATATAAATACATGTAGGATTTTTCTCTTGTTCCAAAAATTGTTATCCATTTTTACATTTTCACGTATAAATAAGAGTTAGAAATACTATAGAAGAAATGATAATAATAATAATGATTGGATTCAAACATAAAGAAAGAGAAAAGAATGAACATAATCAAATTTTAAAGAAAAACGGTAGAACAAATGACAATAATAATAATAAGAGTTAGAAAAACTATAAAACAAGGTATTGTTAAGAGTAGCTAATAGAATATAAATACATGTAGGCTTTTTTCCTTGTTCCAAAAATTGTTATCCATTTTTACATTTTCACGTATAAATAAGAGTTAGAAATACTATAGAACAAATGATAACAATAATAATGATTGAATTCAAACATAAAGAAAGAGAAAATAATGAACATAATCAGATTTGATAGAAAAACAGTAGAACAAATGATAATAATAATAATGAAAAACGGTGATGTTGATTTCTCAAAACCAAGAATGCTCTTAGGAAAAAATTGAGCTTATTTTTCATGCAGAATGAGCCATAGAATATTGGAATGACAAAAAATGATGAATATGGCACATTTTTTCAAAATCACAACACATCCTCTAGAATTTTGTTATTCCATTTAAGAAAATACTTTAATTTTTCTTCATGATTTCGTGCCAAGATAACTATCTTAACAAATTAAGAAAATGTTAAAAAAAACATATTTATAATTGATGTCAATTGCTCGAAACCAAGGACACTATTGCATCATAAATCTTTGGTTAGGAAAAAATTGAGCATCTTTCTGATGTGGACCAAACCATAGACAACAGGAATGCAAAATGATAATGAATATGACACAACACATCTTCAAAAACTCCCAATGATAACATTTTGTTATTCCATTTAATAAAATACTCATGATATTTTATCCTCATGTTTTCCTACTATCCCTCTTTGTGAGTATCCATTGAGGAGGCCTTCTAGGCCATGTAAATGTCATCATGAATTCACATAAGTTTAACAATGTATAATAAAATATGTAATAAATGCATAAAGAAACATAATGAATGATTATATGGAGCTGGTATTGCTCCAACCATCCCTCTATTTTATAAATATCCATAAACATAGAATAAAGACTTGGATGGATATCCTTCCTTAATGTATCTCTTCTTTGTTGGGTTGTGTTAAGTATGTTCTTGATGTGATTCAAGATGTCGTCTTCTTTTGAAGACCTGTGTAATCTAGAAGATTATAGTAGAATCATTTCCTCCTTCATTCAACTAGGTGATAGAAACAACAGAAGGGGGTGGTGTGAACCTTAAAAATATGGGGAAATAAGAAGTGATTGGGATAGAGATATAAGAAGATATTGATTGTTTCTCACGTGTAACATCCCGCTCTAGCGCACTGAGCGAACTTATTCTTTGAGGACACTTGCTCGCAAGTGATTCAGATTATTATGCTATTAAAACTTTTGATTTTGATTATGAGGTGTTATGGGATTATGACATGTTGTTTTACCGCCTCAACATAGACAGGTGCTATTGACTCAATTTAACTAAGTGTGCAGGTTTTTGGACCTTGAGGATGCAGTGGCATCGATGGAACCCCTTGGACTCCGGATCAAGTTAGGGAGTGTACCATTTGGGTTTGATTGTTTTACTGTGATATTAGTGCATCTGATTAGATGATATGATATGGATATGTTCTGACATGATTTGTTGACGATGCAGGCTGACGATAGCTTGCCGACTAGACTCACATGTGGAGTAAAGGGGTCAATCATGACTACTAGATATGTTGAGGGAGAGGTGTGGACAACAACCCTCCCACAACCTACTAGCACTCTCTTCGTGGCTCGAACTATAGGTTAACGTTTACCTAGTTCGAGAGGACCCACGATGCCGTGAGGGAAGACTGTGACAATCGCTCATGATAATTCTAAGGGGCGCGCAATAAGGTGGGGGACTTATTCCTTAGAGGCCCTTAGTCTCCCACAAGTTCACTTGGTGGAGTATTGACTCCATGGGTTTTTGATGTCTACCAAGTCAGTCAAGAGGCGAGTGACACCGTTGGAGCATGTAGTGCGTCCTGAAGGGCACGTCGTGCAAGGGAACAGATGAGGTGAGTGACACCCTTGAAGAACCTAATGCGTCCTGAAGGGTACATTGCGTTGTTTTGATAAGTGAATGAACCTAGATGGCCTTAGGATGAACAATGTGATAAGAATTTTTAAAATTTTTTTCCCTAATAAAATGTCGCCCATCACGAAAATTAAGGTCTAGGTCTAAATCATGCTAGTGGTAAAATTTTATCATTTTTATTATTAATATATATATATATAAAATAAAATTTAAAAACAAAATAAATAAAGAGTATGATCTTCATTAAATCTTGTAACACGGAGGGAGTAAGAAATTTAATTTATTCAAGAAAAAAAAAATTTGTTGAAATAAAAAGAAAAAAAGAAGGAATTAATTGTTTTATCTTTTTGATAATTTAAAATATACTAATTAAATGAGAAAAGAAAAAAATGGTTAATTTCCACACCTGCCTTTTTGAGTTCTAATTAAAAAGGGGAAAGAGAGAAAATCAAAATATTAGGAAACTAGGAAAATAGGTAAACATGAAAAGGGAAAAAGGGAACATAAGGGAAAAAGGGGAAAGTCAAACTTAGTAAAGTATCTACCATTTAAGAGCCTTCTAATTGTGGGGAAAGTCATTAAAACCTGTAAGAGAATTTGGGGACACCTAGGAGTGATTCTAGGAGTAACTATAGCTGGGTGACGAAAATAAAGATAATTAATTAATTAAAGAAATTAATTTATGGAGGAATGAAAGGGATGGGTGACACTTGTACGGGGATAAATTTTTAGGAATTAAATTTTAAAAACTTAACTAAACAAGATTTTGGAAAGTAAGGAACCACAAAACTCTATATAATGAAGGGAGGAGATGGAGGTTGGATCTCTTCTGTTTTCATAACGTTACATTACAGAAATATCTACTTAACTGACTTAACTTATGGGAGTTGGGATACCTAGCTCGGCCTTGCGAGGTGAGCTAGGAGCTAGTCAAAATCTCTGGATAGTGAGTGTGTGGCCCCTTTGCGGCTCGGGGGCTAAGGGGCAAGAAGAGTACCCTTAGCATTGGTTGGGAGGTACCAGTGTAGTCTCACTGGTCGGCACATGAGAGTTGCAAGGAGCATGCAGGACGTCCACTCTGAATAGGCAACGATACACTTTCTTCGTTTTGTATGGTAAATTGTTTTAGAACTTATGCTTGAATTTGCATTTTTACTTGGGTGAGTGAACTGATTGTCTATATGTTTTTTTGAAATTTGCTTAGCCTAGCTCGATGATAGATCGACTCCCATGGCTTCATTTTCCCACATGTCTTGACCACCTTGCTGTGTTGATTATGACCTTCATGGTTGTTTATCCTTCGTCCCTAGCTCACCAATCCTCGCCTGAGCATTCAGCTAGGAGCCTAATCTACGGTCGTCACCTTAGCGTTAAAAGACCTATGGATCTCAACTCCCTGATTTTCTGTGTGAGGATGATGAGCGAAGGATGAACCTATTAGCCGTCTACCCTTGATGTTTGTCCCTGGTTGATTGTTGATTCGCCATCTGGAAATGACCTCTGCGTGTGGATTATCTTGTGTCCTGGTTGGTTTTCTCTATTCCTTGACTGACAGAACCCTTGCAATCATTCCATCACCCTTCCCATTGGATCCTTCCATTCTCTTGCTGTTGTCTGCGTTGTATTGGAGTATTCTGGCAATGAAAAATGAAATGAATTCATCTATGCATTTTACATTGGGTATTCTGGGAATGAAAAACGAAATGATTTCTGGTCTGCAATTTTATTTTAGGTATTCTAGCAATGAAAAACAAAATGAATTCATCTCTGCATTTTACATTGGGTATTATGGCAATGAAAAACCAAATGAATTCATCTCTGCATTTTACATTGGATATTCTGGCAATGAAAAATGAAATAATTTATGGTCTGCATTTTACATTGGGTATTCTGGCAATGAAAAACAAAATGATTTATAGTCTGCATTTTTATTTTGGGTATTCTGGCAATGAGAAACGAAATGAATTCATCTCTACATTTTACATTGGGTATTCTGGCAATGAAAAACGTAATGATTTCTGGTTTGCATTTTTATTTTGGCTATTCTGGCAATGAGAAACAAAATGAATTCATCTCTGCATTTTACATTAGGTATTCTGGCAATGAAAAACAAAATGAATTCATCTCTGCATTTTACATTGGGTATTCTCGCAATGAAAAACGAAATGATTTCTGGTCTACATTTTTATTTTGTACTCTGGCAATGGAAACGAGGAATTATTCTTGTTTGCATTTCATTTTACCTTTGAGGCGATTTTTCCCTTGATGAAGACTGTGTTTTGCTTTAAAATTTTGCTACCATTTGATTCCTGTTAATGCCCACGTTTTTGCTTTTCAATTCATCAATTTTTCTGTTGTGAAAGACCACGATTTGGAAATTAAAAACGTGTAGTGTTGCATGCTGAAATCACCCACGATTTTATCCATTTAAATCACAACTTTAGTTGCCAGAATGACCACATTTTTTATAGTCAGAAGTTGACTGTACTGCTGTAGAAATCACCCACGATTTTATCCATTTAAATCACAACTTTACTTTCCGGAATGACCACGTTTTTCATAATCAAAAGTTGACTGTATTGCTGTAGAAATCGCCCACGATTTTATCCATTTAAATCAGAACTTTACTTGCTAGAGTAATCACATTTTTGATAATTATAAATTGACTGTGTTACCGTCTTAATTGACCATGACTTGCCTTAATCATTGCTTGAGTTGTTGTTGACTGACCACGAGTTGGTCCTTCTGCAGTTTTGTTTTTCCATTTTATCCTCCTTCAC
Organism: Picea engelmannii; assembly: GCA_009831015.1. Lineage (NCBI taxonomy): Eukaryota > Viridiplantae > Streptophyta > Pinopsida > Pinales > Pinaceae > Picea > Picea engelmannii. Next base: position 132,166 of record ML831624.1, on the reverse strand, counting down.
ATTGAACACATACCTAGCGTTCTCTCTGCCAAGCTTTAATTACCACAATAACATTACTGGCCATGTTGATTATCATGTTAACTGCAATAATAAATGCTATTTTTTTGCCTTATTAATTACTAGAATAATTGTTGCAGCATTGTTAATGGTTAGCAACCTCCTTTTTTTTGTTAAAGGCCATGTTAATTGCAATATGAAATGCTATATTTTTTTCATTATTAATTGCCAGAACAATTGCTACAACAATGTTATTGGTCAACATATTCCTTCTATTGATTAAATGCCACAACGAGTTAAATAATTAACAGTTATATAAATCGCTTGGTTATTGCGCTATGAATGGTTATGTTAACCGTCATACAAATTGCCTTGTTAATGTTATGTTAATTGTATGTTAACTAGAATGTTAAATGCCTTGTTATTGCTATATTACTTATTATGAAAACAATCATGTAAACTATCTTGTTAATTCTATATTAATTGTCATGTAACTGCTATGATAATCACCTTGCTAAATTGCTACAACATTGTTAATAATTAGTAGTTCCGTTCTTTATGATAGTAGACTGCTAGCATTGTTAGTTCGATCAATATAGCTAGACTACATGTTGAGATTTAATTTCTTATAAGTGCTAATGGTAGCATTCCACTTTAAGAACGTTAATGTTGTTATTCAAGTTTATGGCTAGTTGGATGGGGATCCAAATTAATATAGAATTGTCCATTTAGGTTGTAATAAATTTATTAAAATTTGTATGGTGAATAAAGACTAGATTGCAAATTTTAGACTTGCTAATTTAGATATGTAATTGTTGTTAGTTGGATTTATATATATCGCCTAATTGGTAACTCAAACTCGCTAAATTGAGTCATAATTCATGTTAAGTTCAGTTGGTAACTCGTTGACTAATGGAATTTAGATTGGTTAATTGATATGTAATTAATGCCAATTTAAATCGTAGATATTGACCTTTTAGCCTTGACTAATGGTTGGGTTGTTGACGAAGTCGTTTTTATCTTGCGCTTCCCATTGAGGGTGTTGTTTTCCATTTTAATTAATGTTTGTACTTGGTTTGTAAACATTTAATGTGCTTGGTTGCTCACTATAAGGGTTCTAGTTACTTGTGTAATTAATTTTGGGTCCGTGGGGTTGTTAGGATGATTGTCCTTAGCTTAGTAGGCTTGGTATACTTTTGTCGGGCGGGATGTAGACACCTCCTTGTTCCTCAGAACAATCACCAACCTTGAGACCTTAAATGGTCAAAATCGATGGGAACCTGGGCTTAAGTGTTGCTTATGTGTCCTCAAGGTCCTAACCATTGTAGGGTAGGACGGGTAGGTAGTCATTCTTATTCTTTGTCGGTTGAATGTCGTACATTGCTTCCAGGTGCTTGATGTGCTTTTATGTTAGGTCATTATGGTTGCTATGGCGTGAGTTGCATGAATTGTGTTCGTTGCCATGTTGTGATGTTGAGTATAATTTCATTATTACCTTCCTACATACACACACAAAAAAAAAAAAAAAATTCACTTGTTATGTGAGGCTTGTTGTCGTAACGAAATGGGAGGTTCATTACATCATGGATGTTGCATGCTCGTGAATGTTGATTGTTCTTGCTCGTTGAATATGACCACCAATGCATATTTTTTCTTGATTGTTCTTGATCGATCCATTGCTCATGGTGATGCTCAAAAATGCAAAAGAATGGGATGCAAACTATGCAAAGATATGTTAATTGATGATGCTTGATATTGAAAATGACTAGGAATATTCTCAACAAAAAATTATTGACAAAAGTAGATGATAGTGGTCGATTGAAATAGAATATGCAAAGAATAGATTTCTGGTGGATGATGGTGTTCAGCTGAAAAAAATAAATATGCAAATAATTTATTTGTTCTGGATGTGGAACAAGAATCCTAAACAAGGAAACCAGAAAAATCACTCAAGCAATAAATTTCCAAATAAAGGAGATAGGTTTCCTGCATAAGAATGAAATTCAATTGAAGAAACCTTTGGACCTTCCCACAATAGAGCATATGTTTCTTGTAGAAGAATGAAATAAAATATATAATGTAACGAGAAAAAATTGCAAAGTTCGCCTAGAAATTGAAGCATTTAGGGATCGAGTAGACCCTTTTTACTACTTGAAATAAGTGGAGATATTAAATGTGATGGTAGTGATGGTCAAAGGGTGCTGGCACTGCTATCCAAGTGGAAACAATGGTATTATTGGAATGGATGTCCACTGCGACCTACTAGGATATGGGTGAAAATTTTGATGTAGAGAAGAGGTGCAATTGCATACAATTTATGTAAATATTACCTTCTCTCCTTGCAAATCCTGCTAATTGATGGAGAAAAGAGCACCAACCATTGAACGAAGAAGATAATTATGGTCGATTGCATGGTCAAAAGTGTGCACCCCTGTGACCTTTCTTCCTCCCTGGTTGTTGATTCTCACAACAAGAAAGAAAAGATAAATGAATGTTGTGTAGTAATCAGATGAAAAGATGACACCTAGTTCAATCGAGTTCACATTATTGACAAGCGAAAGTCCACCATTGCTAAGAGTATGTCAAGCCCATAATAATCCTTCATGTGGATCTAACACTTTTCCTAATTGAATATTTTAAATATGTTGAGTAGGCTACTTAGAATGTCTGATGCGCTAAGGAGAGAACAACATGTTTCAAAGATTATGCCTAGTATCTTTAGTTTCTAATGCACACGTCTAGTGATTATGGAAAAAGTAGAGGTAGATTTATAACTTTGAGAGGCCCTCGATCTGTCAAAAGATTCAAATCCTTTGTTCACTACATAACCGACTGAATTGACTGCATTTACAACAATACAATGAATGAATCCTAGAGACACACAAATTGGGAGGTGGGAGGTATTTGACCAACAAAAAAATAAAATCATAAAGACACTATCACTTTGATTTCAAAAACTACTCATGGACGTGTGCGATAGTAATAAATTGTTCCATATACAAAAGGAAAAACAAGTTTTCTTTACCACTTCATGAAAGACAAATTTCATGAGGGAACAAAGAGATGGATTCATGTGCTACATCCTTCTTCATTATTAATGATAATTAGAAGGCATGAAAGTATGGAACAATTTATAAGGACTGAGTATAACAATTTTGTTTACTTTGAAAGTATGGAGAATGGTACATCCATTTTTTTATGTTTCTGTGTTGATGATATGATTGTTGCAAGCCAATGCATGTTTAATATTAACTGGTTAAATGCTCACTTCGCTAGAATGTTTTATGTGAACGATCTAGGAGTAGAAAAGAAAATATGGGGCATAGGAGAACAAAGGGATGAGAAAAATGGTAATTTGTGTTTATCACAAAAAAGTTTTGTTGATAAGATACACATGAGATTTTGTATGTATATTGTGAAACCAGTAAATATCCCTTTATCTTTCCATTGTAAGATTTTCTCAAGTTTATATCTTGGCAGTAATGAAGAAGGATTATTTGTATTTTGTATCCTATGATAATATAGTAGGAAAGTTGATGTTGTGATGAAATTTTCAATACTAGATATTTCACGCGGGATTGGTGTTGTCAATGGACACATGGAAAATATAGAGCATTGGAAATGGGTGCTTCAATATCTTAGAGGAACAAGTATCAATATCAGTGGTTGTGGTGATTTAGTCTATGGTTATAATTCAGGAGACTTGGAAAAGAAGATATCTACCTCAAGTTATGTCTTTCAATAATGAAAAGATCTATTGGGAAAACTTGGACAAGCACATGATAAGGTGTTTTATGGTGGTAGAAGCATTTTTCATTTGACTAATTGTCCAATGTATAACGAATGGTATTTAATGTAAGTATGTAACAGTTCCAAGGTAGATGTATATATATGAATCCAGAGATGTGTATCATTTTGTGTGCGTGATTATAATGATATATTGAATCATAAAATTAATGATACCTTTCCGTGTGGATGTTTCTTTGACACATTGTTAGGGTTTTACCATGTAAATCTCATGTGTTATCTTAGTTATTGATTTGTCTTTATTGTCGTTTTTACTGCATTTATAGTTTGATCTTGATTGGATCATTATATTATTTTTCATACATCTCACTACTTTATGGGTGAAAAAATTGGAGGAATCAACTTGTAGGGCCATGTCGGCGATTGGTCCAAATTTTGGAAATTTGGGTCCAAAAAATAGTCAGAAATATTTCGGAGCCATTTTGAGGCATAAAACAACCTTTTTTTTTGTTGAAACTTTATTACATATGAATATTCTAAATTCTACACTTTGATAAGTTTCCAACGGCATAGACCGTTGTGAATCATAGTTCATATGAGAAAGTTATGCATCTCACAAGTTGACCTACCATGTTGATCACCATGGTGTAAGTGGATGCCATGTGAGCATCCATTACTTAGACATGTCGTGTTATCCATGTAGTGTATTTTCTAAGAACATTATAGAATTTACAAAACCTTATTACAATTGAAGGTTGAGGAAGTAAAAAAAGTATAGCTACATGGCTATGTTAAATAGTTGGCCACTAAGTGGAGAGGGGATTCCATTCTTTTGCATTGGATCTTGTTCCATAGATGAAAACAAGATCTGAAAGTGGTATTCTATTATCATAACAGAGGAGGATATATTATGTAGTAGCCATACAGACCACATACCGAAGGCAATTCCACAAAGAGTGTCGCTTTCTTTGTACTTGCATAATTTATTTAGGAGAGAAAAGAGAAGAGAGTGACCTCACCTTCTAGATGATTTTTCTTCTATATTTTGTTTCCGAGCTCATATATTGTGTTTATATGTGGATGGTGTGAATGTTTTTTACTGTTCATTTTTTTCTTGAGATCTAAAAAAATAAATCTTAATAGTAAATATTTCATTATTTTACTAAATTTCTTGTAACAAACTGTTCTAGCATGGGATTTTACAAATCAGAATTGTATTCAAGATCTTAAATACCAACAATTTTCTAGAAACATATTCACAAAGAAACTAACTCTCATGTGAGAATCTTAGTAGACAATAAACCTCATACAAGAGTCTAGGAAGTGAATCTGAAATCTTAGTCAAATCTCTTGTAAGATTCTCAACCAAGAATCTTGGTGAAGAATCTAACTCTTGACGGAGAATACAAGTCTAGAATCTAATCTCTTTGAGTTTTAAAATCATTGTTCTATTTCAATTTGTTTTCCTAGAACATAAAATTTTAATTGAGAAAACCATTTATCCATAAAATCTGTGTCAAGGAATTTTTAACCTAAGGTAAAATTCTGAACAAGTATTGTTAAGAGTAGCTAATATATTATAAATACTTATTGGAGTTTTTCCAAAAATTGTTATCCCTTTTTACAGTTTCACCTACAAATAAAAGTTAGAACAAGAAAAACTATAGAAGGTAGAATCCCTTGTTCTAAAAATTGTTATCCATTTTTACAATTTCACTTACAAATACAAGTTAGAAAAACTATAGAACAAGGTATAATCCTCAACAAGATATTGTTAAGAGTAGCTAATAAATTATAAATACTTGTAGGCTTTTCTCCTGGTTCAAAAAATTGTTATCCATTTTTACATTTTCACCTATAAATACATTTTCACCTACAAATAAGACAAAACTATAAAACTGAAAACTATAAAACTATAGAACAAATTATAATAATAATAAGCATTGAAAAAAAGCATAAAGAAAGAGAAAATAATGAACATAATCAAATTTTATTCAATGATAACATCAAAAGTTTCTTGTTATAGGTTTGTTTAGTCGTCGTAGTATCTCTAAGATATGTACAATTCAACCTTGGTCGTGATTTGGTATCTAACTCTTAAATTATAGCTGCACAACTTATCTATATGCAGAGTTTATAATTGCACCCTCTTTTTAATAACATTAACCTATTCATAAATTTCCTTTGCCTTTATTTTCACCATTATTGATTCTAAAACACCATCCTTGTGGTTTCACAGCCAATCAATAATTCCATTTTATTAATAACACAAGGTTCTAATGCCATTTTACTTTTCCATGACAATGTTTTCACAACACCGGTGATGTTGATTGCTCAAAACCAACTTGTCTTATTAGTGGACTTTCATAGCTATGGATTTTATTATTTTGTAGAAACCCAAATGCTAACCTCATTTATTTTAACTTAGCAAGCCAATTATCCTACGCAATTAGAAATTAGTAAAATGGAAATTTCTAAAATGGTAGAGAAAAAAAATACTTGTGGGTAATCTTGATTGCTCAGAACCAAGAATTTCTACGCAATTAGAAATTAGCAAAATTATAGAGAAAAAAAATACTTGTAGGTGATGTTGATTACTCAAAACCAAGAATTATCTTGCATCATAAATCTTTATTTAGGAAAAAACTGAGCTTCTATTTCATGCAAAATGAGCCATAGAATATTGGAATAAAAGAAATGATGAATATAACACATCTTTTCAAAATCACAACACATCCTCTAGAATTTTGTTATTCCATTTAAGATAAACTCCTGATAATTTTTTCCTCATGTTTTCGTGCCAAACTAAATATCTTAATAAATTAGAATTTTGTTATTCCATTTAAGATATACTCTTGATAAATTTGTCCTCATGTTTTTGTGTTAAACTAAATATTTTAATAAATTAACTAACTGGTAAGAAAAAAATATTTTCAGCTGATGTCAATTGCTTGAAACCAAGGATGCTTTTGCATCATAAATATTTGGTTAGGAAAAAATGGAGCACATTTTTCAGGTGGACTAAATCATAGACAACTGAAATGAAAAATGATAATGAATATGACACAACACATCTTAAAAACTCTCAATGATAACATTTTGTTATTCCATTTAACAAAACACTCATGATATTTTTTTCCTCATGTTTTCCTACTATCCCTCTTTGTGAGTATTGGCTTAGAAGGCTTTCTAAGCCATGTAAATGTCATCATGAATGAACTTCAGTTTAAACGTGTATAAGAACATAGGTAATAAATGCATAAAGGAACATAATGAATGATTATATGGAACTGATATCCAACTATCCCTCTATTTGAATATCCATAAATACAGATTAAGGAACCAGATGGATATCCCTCAAATTATTTCTTGTTTGTTGAGTTGTGTTGTGTATGTTCTTGGTGTGCTTCAAGATGTAGTATTCTCTTGAATTGTTGTGTAATCTAGAAGATTACAACATTAGCACCATTGCATCCTTCATTAAACTAGGTGATAAAAACAACAGAAGGCGTGGTATGAACCTTGAAAATATGGGGAAATAAAAGTGACCGGAATAGATTACAAGAAGGTATTGGATATTGATTATTGCTCATGCGTGTTGCATGCTCATGAATGTTGATTGTTCTTCCTCACTGAATATGGACGCAGATGAAGATTTTTTCTCGATTGTTTGTGATCGATCCATTTTTCATGGTGATGTTTGAACATGCAAAATAATGCGATGAAAACTATGAAAATATATGTTAATTGATGTTGCTCGATATTGAAAATGACCAAGAAGATTCTCTACAAAACATTATTGTGACGAACGTGGATGATGGTGGTCAATTGAAACGGAATATGCAAAGAATTGATTTCTAGTGCAAAGAATTGATTTCTAGTGGATGATGGTGTTCAGCTGAAAAAAAATATGCAAATAGTTTTTTTTTATGGATGTGGAACAAGAATCATGCACAAGGAAACCAGAAAAATCACTAAAGCAATAAATTTGCAAACGAAAGAGACGAGGTTTCCTGCATAAGAATGAAATTCAATTGAAGAAAACCACTGAAGCAATAAATTTGCAAACAAAAGAGACGAGGTTTCCTGCATAAGAATGAAATTCAATTGAAGAAAACCTTGGAGCAGCCCACAATAGAGAATATTTTTCCTGTAGAAAAAGAAAGGAAATATATAATGTAAGGAGAAAAATTTGCAAAGTTTGCGTAGAAATTGAAGCCCTTATGTTAAATATATTGTACCCTCAATAGTCTGACTGTACACTGCCAGCTGTACTGGACATTTGTACTTTCTATTTTTGTCTTGCTTGAGCATATTTAGCTCAACCATCTCCCATTACATTGTAACCTCTTCTTCATACATTTCAATATACTGTTCTATTCTTTCTCTCTGCATTTCTCTTTGCTTCACAATTTATCATGGTATCAGAGCTTCAACAGTAAGCCTCTTCACACAGTCTGGAGAGCCACACGATCCTCATAGAGCAGAGCTTACACGCATCTTGAGAGCACACGACACAGACTTTTCACAAGGTTTGGAAAGTTGTCTGTAATACTCTCTAAAGATTGTCGTAAGAAAGTCGCGCAAGGTTGCAGAGCGTACTACGCTTGAAAGAACGAGGAAGCAGAGACCGAGAGAGAAGAAACCCTAAAGATTATTGTAATCTTTTCAAGAATCATCAAAGATTGACGAAGAAAAGCCGGAGGAGGCGAGAAATTTTAAAGAACTCAAAAATTTCGCTCACATCTGTTAAAGATTGAAGCAGTAAACAAAGAATTTGTGAAATTCTTTCAATCTTTGAAAGATTCACAAATTCTTTCTTCCGCAGGAGAAAATTCCATCAAATTCGGGAAAGCTTGCATCAAACACGCAAGGAATAGCCATTGTTGGCCATAAGAGTCGTCCTGTGAACAGATCCAAGGTGGGAAACCAGTTCAGAAGGGACGAGGAGAGCGCGAAAAAGGCGAAAGCATTTCAGTCGTCTGATCTTGCGCAAAGGACCGACAACCGTTGGATCAGCGAGAAGGTGCATGAGGTTTAGTCCTCTACAGTGCACAGGAGTGATTTCGACTTGTAAAGTCGCGAAATCCTAACATCATCTGGACCGTCCATTAAGAGACACGTGGCGAGATCCTATTCCATCGCAAAATCGGGAATCGGGAGTTGGACGAGCAAAGGTTATTTTCACTCCAAAACTCCGATACGCGAAATCCCAAGAAGACTTGTGAGCCATCCATCTCAGAGGACAGGTGGCAGCAGATCAACGCATCGTCACATCGGCATTCGGGGTTTCAATTTGCCAAATAAATTTGGCATCACAACTCGCGAAATAGAGATACGCAATATAGCGATAAGATCTCAGCCGTCCATTTGTCCGGACACGTGGCGAACATCGTAGCGCCCGTCGGCATTTCGGCATTCGGGGTTTCAAGTTGTCAAAGAAATTTGGCGTTGAAACTTGCGAAATCGCGATACGCGAAATAACGATCAGATCTAAGCCGTCCATTTGACTGGACACGTGGAGGACATCAAGGAAACTGTCGACGTTTCGGCAATCGTGGTTTCACGTTGACAGAAATTTGGAGCATCGCAAGTCGCGATATCCCGAGGCTGAATCAGGACCGTCCATCTTTCAAGGACGCGTGGCGTAAATCTGGGGACTTGGAAAAAGTCCCGAAGAGGAAAGGGCCATCAGCATATCGGGATTCGGGAAATCGTGAAACCTGAGAACAAGTGATCGGGTTTCTTTCCAGTGAAATCCCCGACGCAAATCTAAGTCGTCCATCTGTTCAGGACACGTGGCAAAGATCGAGGCTTTCGAAAAATTCCCAACAGAGGCGACTGCATCGACAAATCAGGATTTGGCAAATCGCGAATCTTAAGGACAGGAAACATGAGCATTTCAGAATTCCAAAGTCCGAAATCCCGACAGGAGGAACCCTCTATTTGTAGGGCCCAACTGACGTCATCTCGTTAAATGAGTCCATCGACGATCGACATTTCGTGGATCCTGCAGACGAGACATCTGGGACACATCAAATCACGAAATCGCGAGGAGAGATCACAACCGTCCATCTGTTGGGACGCGTGGAAGTGATCAGAGGAATCGGGAAAGTCCCGAAAGGAAGCACACCATCGAAAAATCGAAGATTGGGGAATCGAAGGGACAGAAGAACTTGTCATCAGAAATCGTGAAATCCCGATTCGCGATATCCCGATAAGATCTGGACCATCCGATCACTGCACGATCTGGACCGTTGAAAAGTCGAAAGGCGATTTTTTGCGTTTCGTCATTTTGAAAGGAAAAAACTGGGAAAATCCTGTAGCGCTTTAAAAGAAAGATGCCTGGTCACATTGCAAGGAGACCAAAGGGCCAATTCAAGCCCGATAAGCTCCCATCGGCCATCGGCAAATCGACGCTTCATCGATCGGAGGTAAATACACCATTTTCCTCTGTACTTCTGCAAAAAAAAATTAAATTCAAAAATCATGGCGTCGTCTAGCAATCTAGAACCAACTCAGGGTCCAATTCTTCTCGGTAAGAATTACAAATTTTGGTCTCTTCGGATGAGATCGTTCCTACAAGCACAAGAGTGCTGGGAACGAGTGGATCTCGGATATGTGGAACCGGATCCAGCCGCCCTCGCTGCCATGACAAATGCGCAGAGAATTTCTTAGACAACTCTAAGGACCAAAGAAAACAAAGCAAAATTCTGGCTTCAGAATTCTGTAGATGATTTGATTTTCTCGAAGATCACAGGCATTGGTACTTCCAAACAGGCTTGGGATATGCTTAATTCTTCCTACCAAGGAAATGATAGGGTAAAAACAGTTAAACTGCAGACCCTGTGGACACAATTCGAGACTCTCAAGATGACAGAGTCCGAAACAGTGGATCAGTTCATGACCATAGTCATGGGAATCGTGAATCAGATCAGACTGATTGGTGAAACCATCACTGATCAATGAATTGTTGAGAAAATTCTCAGAAGTCTACCCAAGAAATTTTAAATGGTTGTAACATCCATCCTTGAATCCAAGGATCTGTCAAGATTCTCAACAGATGAACTAATTGGTTCTCTGGTGACACATGAGACAAGACTACATCTCACAGATGAGTCAATCTCAAATGCCTTCAAAACTCAATTCTCCTTTAGCAGAGGGAGAGGCAGAGGAAGAAGAAGAGGTCACCAAGGAAGAGGGAACAATCAAGGTAACCCTCATACCAGTGGAGGGAACAGACCACAATATCCAAATCAAAATTTCCAAGGTCAAAGACAACAGCAACAATATCAACATCAGAATTTCCATCCTCAAAGAGGCAGAGGGAGAAGATCAAATGACAAATCAAGCATACAATGTTATTACTGCAAAAAGTATGGGCACTATGAATCTGAATGCAGGAAGAAGCAAGCAGATTAGCTCTCAGGAAGAGCACATGTGTCAACTCACACGAGAGAAAACTCAGGAGGTATGTTTCTTTCGTGTCACAACACTGAACAACAACCTAAAGATCTCTGGTTGCTGGACAGTGGATGCAACAATCACATGATAGGTAACAAAGAATTACTTTCATTCCGTGATTCTTCAATCTCATCTGATATTACTCTTCGAAATGATCATTTAGTCAAAGTTCAAGGAAAAGGAACTGTTCCTATTCTTACTAAACAAAATGTAAAGAAAGACATATGTAATGTCTATCATGTTCCAGACTTGAAACATAACTTGTTAAGTGTAGGAAAGCTCATTGAAAAA
>ML831624.1:97605-107815 GCA_009831015.1 Picea engelmannii | reverse complement strand
GGTACAACCACACCAACCATCCATCTAATGTACAAATACACATAAAGACAAAATAAACACTTCGATGGATATCCTTCCCTAAATTATCTCTTCTTTGTTGGATTGTGCATGTTGTTGATGTGATTCACGATGTAGTCCCCTCTTGAATACCTATGTACTCTATAACATTACAACATTATCTCTTAAAGTGCTTAAACTAGTACAACTATAAATCATTCCCTACACTCTGATATTATTCTTACCTCATCAGCCCCCACTACTTCTTGAAATTCATGAAGGTGTGGAATTTTAAATACATCAAAAAAATCAAAAGGTTTTATAAAATCTAATTCGTATGCATTATCAAATATTTTCCTTGAAATCCTACATGAGCTAATATTTTTTCAACTGAGCTTATTGTATGTCCTTCTATAAAATATGTCCTTACATAGGTGTGTCATTACGATAACTCCTTATTTGAAAACCTTCGATCTCCTTATCAATATTTCTTCTTGGTGTAACTTATATCATTACACTACAATAATTACATTCATATATATTTATGAATTTATTTCATACGTCTACAAAATTGTAAGCATCAAATCTTGTTTTATCACTTATTTCTAGAAGTAGATGAAATGAATAATGCTTTTGGAAATATACCATAGAATACCTACAATGGCTTTCTTCCAATGGATCCATTCAATGAAATACTATAAGAAAATTCAATTTGAGCCAAATCCAAAACCCATTTAGCCTTTTGGTGTCCAACTAAAATTATTAACAAGCTATAAGGGTTTTGATTAAAAACTTTCATTTTTCCATCAATCTTTGGATAATATGCTAAGCTAAACTATAATATGGAACACACTTTCTTTCAATTTTTTCTTCAAACATATCTAACAATTCTAATATCTCTATCGAAAGTGATACATATTATGTGTATTCCCTGAAGCCTCATAATTTCTTTGAGAAGGTAAGCTACCGTGTGAGTAACATCATTAGCCTTCTTTCATGGTATATATTCTGACATTTTAGATAATATTTCCACTACAAATAGCATTTAGTCATTACTTATTTGTTCCTTGGGAAGTCCCAAGACAATATCCATCTTTATTTCCTCACATGGTATCTTGGGTACAAGTAAAGGATTATATAAGCACCTGTTTTGCCTCTTTTTGACGCAGCCGCACTCACAAACACGTCCGCTCTCCAAGATCTTCTCTTCCCTCGGCCTGAAGAACACTAACCGGTCCTTCTATTTCCCTATAGGAAAATATTCACCCACATAAATCTCCATGCGATCCCCTCTCTGCACTCGGAGGATCGGATTTTGCGACTCCGTGAGGTCAGTAGTTGAACTTTTCACTCTCGGGTCCTTGAAAACCTGATACGAGTCAACGTTGACCTTTCCTTTGCCCTGTTGGGACTTCTACTATCGCGATTTCGCCACTCGCAATATCAAGCACCTAGTTCTCCAACTCCCAAGTCCCGATGTGCCGAAACTCCGATGAGCTCGCGGATTTAACCTTTCAACGGTCCCGTCACCTCGTCGGGACTTCGGACTTCGCAGGTTCACGAATCTTGATGTCCAATACTTGGGACTTCTCGCTGTGAAACCCTGAAGCCTCACTCCACTTACGTAGCCGTTGGAATATCGCGTCTCGCAATATCGTGATTCCTGTTGCAAAAATTTAGAGTTTTGATCTACGAAACCCCGATACACGATATGCGTGTAGGTCCAATGGTCCTCGTGATCCTCATTAACGGTTCTTCCCCTCCTGAGATTTAAACCCTTTGGTAATATGTCACCATATCTCCTCTGCACCTCTCCAAGATCTAACGATTCTCAGATTATCACGACTTCTCCGTGGAGAATTCCAACCATCCATTTCTTCCTTATGCAATCCATGAAATGACAAAGTGTTCTTCCACATAACTCGTCTAATTGCTCGGGAAGTGGTGATGCTTCTTGCCAACCTTCAATAGAAGCTCCCCTGTGCTATCCTTCTACGAATTCAAAGCCTACCTCTCCTGAGCTTTTCCCATGACTTCAAGTCCTTCAAGAAAATTCTTTCACGAACTCCTTGTGGAAAACCTTCAACAACGTCTAAGTGTTGAAGTTCCTCGACTCTGCGCACACCTGCAACTGCAGTCCTCAATACTCTTGCTCAGAATCGCAACTCTGAGTCTTAACTTGGCCTGCGCACTCCTTACACGGCTCCTGTGCTCAACTGCACCTTCTGGATGAATGAGAACAAAGATTAAACTATCTGAGCCCTCCGTTAATGCACTCCTTACGGACACTTCAACTGCACTCCTTGTAGGAATTCACTGGCTCAAATAGAGAAACAATTGAAACTCATTCCTTCTTCCTCTCAGACTTCAACTCAAAGCATGAAATCATATACACGGCATATAAAAGCAAATGTATAACAGGAAGCAAACATTCATGAGCACATCATTTAACATCAATACATAGAGAACAACACAGAACCATGAATTTGAATCAAAGATTTCTATTAATTCAAATATCTGTACATGGGTGTTCTTCACACAACTCTCTGCATGCTCTTCCTGGATCATTACTAATGCACAATGAGGGTGAATATATCCCGTTTCCCTCTTGCACTCTCAAGCTGTCTAATCTACAATTAAATATTCTATGTACTTTACATTTATTAACATGAATGCCTCCATCTACCTAAGGACGAGAGTAATTCGCTCAAGGTCCATTACAATATACATGTGTTCTTTCTCTTAATGGCTCATTTAAGATTCCGGCGCATCACTTCAAAGGGAATATTCAAAAATGTTGGCTGGCTTGTCTAGTTGTCTTTCACTTTCCGCGTTGGCTCGCTTGACGTGTTGGCGATGCTCCTGCATCACTTTTCCTTGGCTAATTGGAAAAAATGATAAAACTCAATAAATGTTTTGACTAATATACCAATCCTGGGACTAAAATACATTTAATATACAATTTCCTTGATGTTTTCCTCTCCAAAATGTCCACTTAATCATTCAATAATCCATCATATAGATGTATAATGAGATTTCCTCTCAATAAACTTTATAAAGTTTATGTAATATGTACACACAATTTATAATGCTTGCATAAGAGTCTATATGGAAGTCTATGTAGAAGGTTCTATTTATACTCCATGGATCCTTATAATTCTTCCATGTCTCTACAAAACCAACATCATCTACAGTCTATGTAGACAGTTCTATTTATTATTTATACTCCATGGATTCTTATTAATTCCTCCATGCCTTTACAAAACCAACATCATCTAGATACCAATTCTTTATTCTTTCCAAACTATTATATTCAGTAGGAATTGCATGCAACCATATAACTTTCCTACTTAATGCATGTGCAATTTTATTTGATTTTCCGTATCTATGCGTCATGACATATGATTATATCTATGAAAAATCCACCCAATTAATTTGTTCTTTGTTAGTATTACCTATATTCTTTATTCACTACAATACTTTATCATTGGTAAACATTCCAAATTCTCTTGGTAGAAAAAAATGTATTGATTTTATCAAAACATGAAGAATTACACTAAACCCTTGGTCATAAAAAAGCTATGAAATATCCACCCATTTAATTTGTTCTTTGTTAAAATCACCTATATTCTTTATTCACTACAACACCTTATCATTGATAAACATTCTAAGTTCTCTTGGTAAAAAAAAATGGTTTGATTTCATCAAAACATGAAGAATTACACTAAACCCTTGGTCATAAAAAAGAAAAAAACATTTTTTTCACAGCCTCATTTAACTTCTCTCTAGAGGATTCCACAAGCTTACTTTCTTTGGTCAAGATTTCTCCCATGCTTAAACCACTTGCATTACAACCTACTTGAAAACCTTGGTCAAATGTAAGAGTGATAATACTAACTATTTAGCTACCTAATCTTAAAAATTTCTCAAAAGAATTCATTATTGTTTTTGTACATTGGTTCCCTTATTCTTGTATTTCGTTAGTGGTACACAAATCGCACTAATGTTATGAAATTTTTTTTTTTTAAATATTGAAAATTCACGAAAAACCCTCACACCAAAGTACATATAATTAGGAACCAATAAAAAATAGCTCTTACATTTTAGAATCAAATTTTATACACTCTTGGGAAACCACAAAACCGATGTAAATCTTATATTCCTACAAGAATGCGTATTCTTATGCTAATGAACATATTATTTTTGAAATTTAAGTTTTCTCCTAGATCATAAATTAGTTGAGACATCAATAAACTACATGATCATCATGTAATTAGAAAATGCAATGCCTCGCTTCAATTAATTTTTCCTTTAAAAATAATAAACACGCACATCCCCATATTCATAGGAAGTTTTCCATAGGACCCTCTTAAATACATGTCAATATCAGTGAAGGTGTAGATGCCACATATGGTTTTTCATCATATAAATCCATTATGAAGCTCACATATTGAATTATCTCACTATATAAGTGAGAAGGTGCGCATGATGTGCATGCTATTATTCAAAATATCCTTACACATAAGAATTGTATTAACAATACATCTCACCTAAGTAAACTTAAGAGAAAGGTGTAGATATACCAACAATCCCCTTACCCTTAAGAAAAACTTAGGAGATACTAAAAATGATATGAACCAACTAAAATGAATATTGATACAAATACCTAGTGAAGTACTTGTACAATCTAGGAAAACAAATATAAAAAGAGTGTTTCTATGGATGTCAGTCCATCTGCTAGGGACATAGCTCCCTAACCCCTCATGTAAGTAGAATAATATATTTTCCATGTAATAAAGTCCAATATTAATCAGGCCTAGTAATAAGGAAGAATAAGTCAAATGAAAGAAGACCTAATAGAATCTTCTGCTTCTAGAAGAACTTCCTCTAGATTTCTCTTATGGTATATAGATTTGGTATAAATATGATTCTAGGGCATGAAAAGTTTTGTATTGAGAATTATTGTAATAGAGAATTGCTTTCCTTGACGTTTCACCCTAGAAGAGGCAATTGAACATTGTTTCCTATCAATAAAGGTATTATTTTGGTGTTGTGGTTTCATATATTGTGTTGTTTCGTTGTTATTCTCTGCAATATTTATGTTTTTTATTATTACAATAGATATGGTACCTAACAAGTGAAATGAGAGAAATATCCTTTGTAGAAACTATGCGTACATTTTTTTTTCTGGGTAGAGACATATTATAGCATCTTAAATCTACGGTGATCTTTCGTTCAATGCATAAATTCATGGTCTAGGAAGCATACACGCAGGAAATACAAGTGGTACTTAAGCGCATATTGTTGGCCACCATTGTAACCCATGTTGGTACCCCTTCGAGTGGTAGTGCGTAAGACAATACTTGTATATGGACATGCCTAGATATCTTGAAGGCCTCTATAGTTACATTGATCGACCGCATAACTCCTATAGTTCCATCGAGAACAACACTCAAGAAGACACTCTCTAGTACCTGGGTAATCGGGTAGTATGACTAAGGGTATGGTCTAGCCTCTTTAGTTGGTTCCTTGAGATATTGGGCCGAGTACAATTATTCGACAAAGCACATATATCATAGAGTTATAGCACAGGGAAAACCCTTGTCTGCAGGAACCTAGAAAACCCCAACTCTTTGGACAAAAAAAAAATAGAACATGAATACATAATATATATTTTTGTGCAACCTTGTCATCTGCATTCGAGTTGGGAAATTACTACATATTTCTTCATGTTAAAAAATTGGGCATTTCACCACTGCAATATTATTCATTTTGGATTATAACTCCGCGGTAGTAAAAAAAATAATTAAAAAAGATTTTGGGGACTTCCCACACCCTTATTTTATACCAATCCAATTAGACTCCTCTTTATGTTCTTATCGAAGTAATACCTATCATTTTTCAACTTTTGTTTTCTTTGTTTTCCCAACCTTCTTTCGTCCCCCTTATTTGGGACTCACACCATTGAATTCCCCTATTCTCCTCAATCATCGTGATATCATTCACCCATAACCACTTTTCTTTGTGGTCCCACCCACCCCTTTTTGATTTCCCACTTCATCATGTCCCAGACCCATAACAGAAAATCAATTCCAATATTACCACCATCAATAACAAAATTTAGTCTACCATATATGCAAAAATAGAAACCCTGAAGCAAGAGCTCTCTATCCATCTTAAATCTTTGTTGCCCAGATTTGTGCCAAGTTGAATATTAATAGAGACCTTACCTGATCTTACCAACCTTTGCACCTCGAAGGTGATACTTCATCCAATTCCCATACTTTTTAGTCCCATCACTTTCAGCATGACATACACCTTCCTCGAGTGGATGTGAACAAATTTGATGGCTCGGATCCCATCGGTTGAGTAACTCAAATGGAACCCTATTTATTTTTATATCACATCACAAATGAGTTGGACAAACTCCGGTATGATGTTCTCCATATAAATCAAGAACATTGGCAATGGTGGAAATGGAGAAAAAATGTTCTCCAAGTGTATGTGGATTGGACACACTTTTTTTTAGAGATTTATAAACTCTTTGAACCTGACACTCACCATTTCTGTCGTTTGACAAAGTTGAAACAATATTCTGGAGTGGAAGATTTTATAGTTTCTTTTGAGTGCTTGGCTTTCTTCAGAGAGGGTGCATGTCTGATGTTTTCTTCCTGGAATGCTTTATTAGTGGCCTCAAGGATGAGATTTGTGCCCACATCCTCATGGATAACCCATGGAGTTGGGTTGAAGCTACAAAAATAGATAAGAAAGAAAAGCAGGTTGTCTCTTCTCAAACCAAAAAACCCTCCTTTATTCCTCTCCCTAAACCAGTCACTCTCACCCCTCCTTCCACTCCATTGAATATCTCGGAATTGACCTAGGTAGAAATGGATGAACACCAACTCATTGGCCCTTGTTATAATTTTGATGACACATATTTTCCTCAACACACGTGTAAGAAATAAAGTTTTTTTACGGCCATCTTTGAGTATGTTTTTGAAGAAGAGGTTTAGGCTTCCCCTATGGTCGACTCACCTTAACCCACTGACCTTAATCCATCCTTGGACCCCCCAGAATTTGAACCGGTCATTTCGTTGAATTCTCTCACTCACGTCTATGTGCCTCAAAACCTCAATCTAATTGGTTACATTAAGAATCGAAATTGTGTCATCCTCGTTGATAGTTGAAACACCCATAATTTTATTCATCACTGCATTTCCCATGAAACTAATTGCTATATCTATGTGGTCAACAACGTTCAAATCAAGATTTTCAATGGAGGGTCCATGAATTTTGGGGGGCATTGTGAAAATATGTTTCTCCAAATTGGTCAGTACAACATTAAATATCATATGTTTTCTATCGACATCGGTGGTTGTGACATTGCGTTGGGTTTTGAATTGTTAAGGAATCTTGGCCACATTCTCATGGATTTTAAGGAATTAACCATTCAATTCAACCAGGAAGGAAAACAATATAAGTTCCAAGGAATTACAACAGGTTCCCATGAGATCATCAATTCTTATCGCATGGAAAATATCCTCAAAAAAGGTCATTTTGGAATTATTGCACAAATCCATTCCTTTCAAGAATTTAAGACAACCTTAGTGCAACCTGACCTCCATGCATCCTCTCTAAACATCAAGTTGTTTTTTCCACTCCCCAAGGAATTCTCGCTTCCCATGGAATTCATGATCATTCCATTCTTGTGATCCCTGGAAACCATCCTCCCAATCTTTGTCCATATCATCATTTATTTTCCTATAAAAATTAAATTTAAAAAATTGTTCAATAATTGCTCGTCATGGGTGTTATCCATACTAGCAGTATCCCCTATTATTATCCAATAGTCATGGTAATTAATAAAGCACACTCTTGGCTCATGTTTCCTCAATTTCGTGCACTCAATCAACTCATTGTCAAAGACAAATTCCCATTCCTTTCATCGATGATCTCTTGGATGAATTAAGTGGTGCCCAATTCTTTACTAAACTTGATCTTTGTTCTAGATACCACCATATATGTGTGAAAGAGGAAGACATTCCTAATACTACATTTCACACTCACGAGGGCCACTATGAGTTCCTGGTCATGCCCTTTGGATTTTTTAATGCTCGATGCACTTTCCAAATCCTCATGCACCACGTCTTCCATCCTTTTATCTGCCATTTTGTCTTATTTTTCTTTGATGATAATCTCATCTATATTAAAACATTTACATCCCATATTTCTCATGTGGATCGATTTCTTCATTGACTCTCCCAACACCAATTGTTCCTTAAACAATCTAAATGTTCTTTTGGAGCCTTGAAAGTTGAATACATGGGTCATATTGTTGGAAAGGATGTTGTCAGGGTGGATTCTAAAAAAATTGAAGCTATGAAGGATTGGTCTCACACCAAGACTCTCAAAATATTGCATTGTTTTTATGGGTTTAACAAGCTATCATCCCAAGTTTGTTAATAATTATGGAAAAAATGTGGCACCTCTCACTACTCTCCTTAAAAATAATGTTTTCACTTTGAATCCAACTGCTAATCATTCCTTCCAAGCCTTGAAAGAGGCTATGTGCACCACTCATATCCTCTCCCTTCCCGACTTCACAAAGGAATTTGTCCTCGAATGTGATTCTTCAGGGAGAGGAATTGGATCAGTCTGTATGCAAGATGGTCGACCTTTGGCCTTTAACAACAAGCAACTATCAGAGAGACATTTGGGAAAATCAATATATGGAAAGGAAATTTTGTATATTATTCATGCGATGGATATGTGGCGCCCTTATTTATTGGGTAAACACTTCCAAATTAAGACAAACCATCAAAGAATCAAGTATTTATTGAAGCAACGTCTTTCATCCACAAAGAAACAAAAATGGGTGAATAATCTATTTCGATATTA
Source organism: Picea engelmannii (assembly GCA_009831015.1). Taxonomy (NCBI): domain Eukaryota; kingdom Viridiplantae; phylum Streptophyta; class Pinopsida; order Pinales; family Pinaceae; genus Picea; species Picea engelmannii. The sequence continues at coordinate 98,920 of ML831624.1, read as the reverse complement.
TTATGAGATCATTTACAAAAAACGAAATGAAACTATGGTTTTTTACAGTCTTTCAAGAAAATATGAAGATGAAGGGTCCCTCTTTTCCATCTCCTTCATTGTATGATATTAGCTCCAGGTTTTTCTCTAGGAATGACTCAAGATACCAAAATTTCACGTCTCATCCAAAAATTGTAAAACAATTCTCTGGTTTCCCTAGGGTACTCTTTGCAAATAATGAGCTTCACTACAAAGGTCATTTGTATTTAAGTAAATAGTGAAAACTTAAATCCATGGTGCGTTTTTGAGCTTCATGCTACACCCACAGTTGGGCACTTAGGGTTTACCAAAACCTATGATAGGGTCAAACATTATTTTTTTTGGGATGGTATGAAAGAGGATGTGTACACTTTTGTGGAGGAATGTGATGTATGTCAAAAAAATAAGGGAGAAACAGTCAAATCCAATGGCTCACTAAAACAACTTTCAATGACACCAATTATTTGGAGGGCTATCTCTATGGATTTCATTGTTGTCTTACCTAAATCGGGAAATAAGTCATTCATCATGATGGTAGTTGATCATCTTTCAAAGTATCCTCATTTATGTGCTCTTCAACACCCATTTACCACATCCATCATGGCTTAAATATTCATGGATCATATTTTCAAGCTTCATTTCCTACCTCATTCTATTGTTTCCAACCGAGATCCCACTTTGACCAACAATTTTTGGTAAGAATTATCTATGCTATAGGGAACCCAATTGCATCTAATAACATCCTATCATCCTCAGATTGATGGCCAAATTGAAGTTGTCAACAAGCAGACCAAGGTCATTCTGAATGTCAATTTGTTGAAGGGGACCATGTGTTTCTTCTACTGCAACTTTTTAAGAAGACTTCACTCATGGTTGAACATTGTTAGAAAGATGTGGATAAATTTAATTGTCCTTATATAGTTCTCAAGCACGTGGGATTGGTCACCTACTAGCTAGCTTTGCCAATTCATTCTAATATCCATCCTATTTTTCATGTCTCATGCTTAAAGAAGGTGATTGGAATTGAGAGCCACACTCAAAATAGTCTCCTTGAGTTGGATGAAGAAGTCTCCATCTGGTTACCCCCACAAGCAATCTTGGACCAGTGTGAGCGCCATCTTCATTGTCGCATTATCAAGGAATTTTTATTACTATGGAAAGATACAACTCTAGGAGATGCCACTTGGGAGCCAACTACCATTCTGTAGAAATTTCCTCATATCAAGCCTTGAGGACAAGACTATTTTCAAGGGGGAGGGAATGTTAGGGACCTAACCTCCATAACCCATCATGTAGG
>ML831624.1:72257-91791 GCA_009831015.1 Picea engelmannii | reverse complement strand
GTTGAAAGTACAAATCGAATCTGGCCATTAGCGTTTTAGGACGCCTTTGTAGCAGAAAAGGATGATAGAGAACACTGACCCACTGGAATTTATGTCTCTTGTTACGAGATACATGAAACTAAGCCAGTGATTAACCTAGTATTTATCATTATAGATAATATTATGCTTTGCATTTGATTACAGTAATCGTTCTCAGTTGGGGTCATAGGGGCCAATATTTGGATTCAATTATGTGACATTATGCATTCCGTTAAGTAATTTTACTGTTGTTCGTGCACAAAGGGGATAGTAATTTTCTTATTGAATGGAAATTAAGAGGCTTCGACGTCTTCCTTTATTTAAGCTCTTCAAATTGAGAGGCGATGGTCGGCTTATTAACCATACCTTTAATTATGAATTTATCTCTAACAGCAAACGCGGAGTTAAGTGAAGATATAAACAATTTTGTATGAAGTGGGTGAAAACACATTTTTTTTCATATAAAATATGCTTTGAGGTTACACAACAAAAGTTTATCAAGTGGTACTTCGTATATATTAACAAATGTTGCATGGAAGCGTAGTTCCTATCAGGTTGGAGTATCAGGTTGGAGTGGGAGTAAATGCACACGTGGAACATGGGAGAATGAGAAGCCCCTGAAGTACTAGAGACACATGGAAACTTCCACGGACACTTGGCAAGCAACAAGCATGACATGTGGTATCCATGTAGAAAATGACATGTGGCACTTTGCGACATGTCAGCCATAATATGTCAGGCTGCTACATGACTCCGGGAGAATGCCACTATGGGATTTTTCCTTCCAAAACAAACACAGTTTCGCGGAAGCTCGGAGCCCCAAAGAGCGAGTCTTCAATTTACGCATTAGTTAATGATAATATTATATGACATAATAGAAAATGATCGATGGCTCACATTCATTTCGAGAAGAGAAGGAGCTCGAGTGTATTCTGGCATTGAAACCATTTACTTTTTGAAAGTATTCTCATTCTAATTTTACTGTGTTTTGCATAATCCATCTTACATTTATTTTCTTAATAAGATTTTTTATTTTTTCCTATTACCAGTAGTGCAATAGATAGCTACTAAAAAAACATATATCCCCATCACGTGTAACTTGATATATTGTTGGAGTCTGACTTGCCATGTAATTTATGTTCCTACCTTGTAGATTTTATCTCTTTAATATATTTATAAAATTCATTTATAATGATCTATGTATACTTCCAACTCACTTTCATCGCAAAATTTAGAGTTATGTAGAATTTTCATAGTCATTTCTTTAATTTTTCCCATGGACAAAGTAAGAAACATCCATTTCATTCTATTAAATAGATCATCTCGCTTGTCTGTCTCTATATGTGTTAGCATAAATAAAGTTATATGTGGTGGCAAAGAAACAAATATAAACTTTTTTTAAAACATGTTTGAAGATTCTTTGATCTTCTTGTGTGACCTTTGTGTTTGCTATTTTTTTCTATATATTAACACACACCTAACATGATTGTTTATTTTCACGAGTTTTCAACTCATTGAAGTTAATTTAAACTGTGTGAAAGGAATGTGTCGAGATAGAGGAAGATGCTATTTTCCTGAAACTTTTATACGTGAGTAGCAAGCCCACCTTCCATAGGTTGATCTGCAATTTCTCTCTAGGAAGAGAGCATCTTTGTAACATGCCTATCCAATCGAAATATTTGTAAGAACATAAATATTTGTAAGATCCCTATGACAGTTCAGTATAGTACTAAATGGTGTATTTGTAACATGTTTGTCAAGTTGATTGTTTTTTTTGGAATGATAAAACATTTTGAAGGTTTCTGTTTCTGCGGATATTATTGCAGATGTATTTAAAAGTCTGTTGACCTTTGAATCTGTTAGGAACGAAAGGAAAACCTAATGAGGATGTCAATCCTACTGCATTTTTATAGATGTGGTACTCCTCTTTAAGTTTTTCCGGGTGTGTATAGTTCAAAAGTGGGACTTAGAGAATTTTCCTCGTAATGACTTAAAGCAATACAAAAATGATAGAAAATGTTTTTTGTTTTGTTTTTTGAAATAAATTTTCTTGGAAAATAGGACCGAAAATCACATACATTAAACATTGAAATTAAATAAACATAATTTATTGACATCCAACATAGTTAAAGATAAAAATTTATGAGCACATAAAAATAAAAGAAGATGACTGACATGCATTGACATCCAACATTCCCGAAGTAGTTTTCTTTGAAATTTATCAAAAATAATAATGTATGTTACATATTTCTCGAAATTTAAATCTGTTTGTCATATAGACTGGGATTGGGGATCCCACGGAGCATAAAATAAATAAGTACAAGAAATAGGACTGTAGAAAGAAGAAGTGGGCGAGAGTAGAGAGAAAGACCTGAAAACAAGAAATTGGAAATTATCAATGTTTGGTCAGACATTTCTATTTAAAGAGGTGGAATAACTGGATTGATAAAAAGGGGAGGATGTGATCAGTATAGACTTACAATGATGGTATCTCTCTCCCCCTTTGCTATTTTCCTGCTGATGCTTTTTTATTTCTCTTGTCGACGGTTACTGGAGTCGTGCCAACCAGTTTTTTCCCTTCGTCGGTGAGATTCTTGATTTTCCTTTGGATCCATTCTTCAATGTAGCTTCTCATGGGGCCACGTTGATCTGATGCCTGATTTTTATGTTGAAAATCTCACTTTCTAATTCCCTTATATATATAGAAAGATTATGCAAAGCGTGCTCAATTTTTTCATTTTGTACTAAATAGTCCACTAGATAGTTGTCCATGTCATCCTCATCAGATTCAAGGATTTCATAAAAAAATTCTAAATAAAACCCCTTAAAATATCAACTTGTACATCGAAGGCTTTCATGGTTAAGGACAAGGAGTTCGGGATTAAGTTGGGGTCTTGGAACTCATTGGTCCTTTTGTCTAAGTCTATTTCGGTCAGCTTTTTGAATAATTCTTCTTTCTTTGATACGTCTTTTTCACATGATAGGACAATGAGATGTAGGTTCTTAACTTTCTCTTTCTAACATGCATTTATTCGTTTGATTTGGTTTGGGGAGGGGATATCTTCTTCTCTTTTTCTAATTTCTGTCATGTTGGTGACATTGATGCCAAAAGGGATGACCATGTCTAGATAGAAACCTTCTTCATTTTTAAAATCCACCTGCAAATATTCTTGGAAGTCATGTGCCCTAGTTCCAAAGGAAGCTATACATTTTTATGTTTCCCAGGCTTGAGTAATTAGCTCCATTATTTTCTTGATATTATTCTCCACATAGCCTCTACACGATGTGAGGAGGATGGAGGATCCTTTTAATGTGGCTACATGGATGGAAGGCATGGTTATTTCTAAAGGACTAGAAGTCAATGGGATAAGAATCAAAGATTCCTCCAATTCCTTGATTCATTTCTTCAGTTTGGCATTCTCCACCTCAAGGCCTCCAATGGAATCATCAAGAGCATCTCTGGTTTCTCGGTGAAGTCAGGAGATTTGGGATGGATGCATGTTCCTAAGCTTAATCTATGAACGATATTTCCCTTTCTTATTTCTTACATCTCTCTTTTAAATAATTAAATTTTTAGATTCGGTGTAAAAAATGTGCTCTGGAATACAAAGGATTCATATTCTTCAAAACTCTTGGTCTCAATTATTTCCATTAGGGGATTATGGTGGATCGCATCCATGGGCTAATCAATGTTGCATAATACGTTATCGATATCAGTCGCAAGTTCCATGTCTTCACATTCAGTTCTAGGCTCTTTTGCTTGTTCCACAACATTTTTTCTCTTCTTCCTCATGGGAAGCTTGTCAGAACTATCAATTTTACCCTGAGGAGGGTTCTTATCTCCTTTTTTTGAATAATTGTAGGTTGTTTTATTACTGGGGTGGGTCATTGGAGCAATTCTCTGCGATGTCGTACTCTTGGGAGTGGCAGCTGGGGATTGGACACTCTTTTCATCAAGGTATTTTCCTTGTTGTTTGTACAATTCATTAGTTCTTTGCAATGTGTCTAAGTCGCCAATGTTAGGAGAAAGAATGTTGTCGTCACTGTCTTTGTATTCATTTAGGACTGTATGGAGAAAAGAATTGTTGAAGACAACTGCTAGTAAATGTTCTATAAAAATCCCATTAGGGTCAAACCCTCTTAGCCTTTCAACATATCTTAGGTTCAAGTTGTTGAAATGGCCTGCCAATTCATCAATCTTATTGATGTTCCTGAACATGATGTCCCCAACTTTCCAAGGCAAAGGAATGAACTACTTGTTTCTCTTCTCATGGAAAAAATCCAATTAGTAGTTTTATTGCCTTGCTATTTCTGTAAAAAACATTATGTGTGTAATGTAACATGGAAGGAAAGAATGATTTTCCTTGGAGCCAAAAATCATTATTACACTCTAAATATCCATTTGTTCAAGTGTCCCTTCATGTCCATAAACTTGGTTTCCAGTTCAGACATTTGGGCAGCATCCTTTCCTAACAATAAATATCTGAAAACTGAGACAAAGTCATTAAAAACCTCATAAAAACAATGGGAGGCCTTGTGCCTGCGCAAGGCATGGTATCAGAAGGTTACTGGGTTGAATTCACAGTTTACCTTCTTGGACATAGACAGTTTTGGAAATGGACACCAATGCGCTATTGTGAAAACCAAGTACGATGACATACAAAATTTCTTCTCCTATTTGAATAGTGACAATTCAGAACAAATTTCAATGGAAATCATCTTCCCGCAATAAAAAATGGCTTGTTTCTTGACCGTGAAATACAAAATTTAAAGAATCATGCGGGAAATTATTGATGTGGATTATTGTCTTGTACTTATTGTAAACGGACAAAAAATTTCCTGGAATGGATTTCTAAACTAACTTTAACCTCTAACCTTATGATATCTTTAGGATTTGTCATCGGGTCTTCCAGGAACTTGGGTAAGAGGTCCAACCCATTATCATGATTTTTTAGGAACTCCTTGTAGTCTTATCCTATGAAGATCAATGTTGGCTCCAATAATCTCAACATCTTACAGAAGACCTGAGGTGACAAAGAAATAGGAGAGTGGTCCCACATTGGAATAATTCTTTGGGTTGGAATATATCTCTCGACGTACCAAGAGACCAACTCCTTACAATCAAAGGCTTCAGGGACACATCCTGCACGAGAAATTCTAGAGGTCCAAATTACTTTGTTCTGGGTGGAAGGGGATGAGTAATAAGGATATTCCATGGACCACTGGAATTTTTGGTCCTCGCGCCTGAATATGTTCACTCTATCTCCACAAAATTGTTTTCGAGCTGCTGCCATAATTTAGCAAGAACGTCTGGTTTCTCTAGACGAATTTTGAAATGAACACTCATAAGGGATAATATAACCCTCCACAAATATTGGTCTAATGCTTGTGAATGGAAGATATCCTTGAGCCTTTTGCTCATTAATGACAATCTCTATGGTTCCTACATGATGAGTTGTTAGCATTAAATCTTAGTAATTGCATACTTAGAAAGAAGTGTGAAGGTGTTGGGGACGACGAAGAGCAATTTTAGGATTGGAGATTTCATGAACCCACCGACCCAATGACCTGGGAAAGACATTCCATGATTTTTGAAATGAACACTCGAAAGGGATAATATAACCCTCTAAAAATATTGGTTTAATGCATATTAATGGGAGATCTCCTTGAGCCTTTCGGTCAATAATGACAATATTACGGTTCCTACATGATGATATGTTAGCATTAAATATTATTAATTCTATATTTAGAAGGAAGTGCGAAGGTGGCGGGGATGAAGAAGAGAGATTAAGAAATGGCTAAGTATGGAAAGCGGTCAGTTGGGCTTCAAAATATAGTTACAAGGGATCCTCACGAGAGGTGAGGGCCTGACGGTCAAATTATACGTCTCAGAAGTTTAACAATGTATAATAAAATATGTAATAAATGCATAAAGAAACATAATGAATGATTATATGGAGTTGGTATTGCTCCAACCATCCCTATATTTTATAAATACCGATAAACATAGAATAAAGGCTTGAATGGATATCCTTCCTTAATGTATCGCTTCTTTGTTGGGTTGTGTTAAGTATGTTCTTGATGTGATTCAAGATGTAGTCTTCTCTTGAAGACCTATGTAATCTAGAAGATTATAGTAGAATCATTTCCTCCTTCATTCAACTAGGTGATAGAAACAACAGAAGGGGGTGGTGTGAACCTTAAAAATATGGGGAAATAAGAAGTGATCGGGATAGAGATATAAGAAAATATTGATTGTTGCTCACATGTAACATCTTGCTCTAGTGCAATGAGCGAACTTATTCTTTGAGGACACTTTCTCGCAACTGATCCGGATTATTATGCTATTAAAACTTTTGATTTTGATTATGAGGCGTTATGGGATGATGACATGTTTTTTTACCGCCTCGACATAGACATATGCTATTCACTCGATTTTACTAAGTGTGCTGGATTTTGGACCTCGAGGATGCAGAGGCATCGATGGAACCCTTTGGACTCTGGATTGAGTCAAGGAGTGTACCATTTGGGTTTGATTGTTTTACTATGATATTAGTGCATCTGATTAGATGATATGATATGGATATGTTCTGACATGATTTGTCGATGATGCAGGACGACGATATCTTGCTGACCAGACTCACATGTGGAGTAAAGCGGTCAAGCACGACTACTAGAGATGTTGAGGGAGAGGTGTGGACAGCAGCCCTGCCACAGCCTACTAGAACTCCCGCCATGGCTCGAACTGTAGGTTAACATTTACCTAGTTCAAGAGGACCCACGATGCCGTGAGGGAAGACTATGACAATCGCTCATGATGATTCTAAGGGGCATGCAATAAGGTAGAGGCCTTATTCCTTAGAGGCCCTTAGCCTCCCACAATTTCACCTGGCAGAGTATTGACTCCAGGGTTTTTTTATGTCTACCAAGTCAGTCAAGAGACGAGTGACACCCTTGGAGCACGTAGTGCATACTGAAGGGCATGTCGCGCAAGGGAACAGATGAGGTGAGTGGCACCCTTGGAGCATCTAGTGCGTCTTGAAGGGCACGTTGCGTTGTTTTCATAAATGAATGAACCTAGACGGCTTTAGGATGAACAATGTGAAAATAATTTAAAAAAAAAATTCCCTAATAAAATGTCCCCCATCACGAAAATTAAGGTCTAGGTCTAAATCATGCTAGTGGTAAAATTTTATCCTTTTTATTAAAAGATTTTATATATATATATATATATATATATATATATATAATAAAATTTAAAAACAAAATAAATAAAGAGTATGCTCTTCATTAAATCTTGTAACACAGAGGGAGTAAGAAATTTAATTTATTCAAGAAAAAAAAAATCTGTTGGAATAAAGAAAAAATGAATTAATTGTTTTATCTTTTTGATAATTTAACATATACTAATTAAATGAGAAAAGGGAAAAAGGGTTAATTTCCACACCTTCTTTTTCGAGTTCTAATTAAAAAGGGGAAAGAGGGAAAATCTAAAATATTAGGAAACTAGGAAAATAGGTAAACATAAAAAGGGAAAAAGCGGAAAGTCAAACTTAGTAAAGTATCTACCATTTAAGAGCTTTCTAATTTAAACTGAACTAGCAATTTAATTGTGGGGAAAGTCATTAAAACCTGTAAGAGAATTTGGGGACACCTAGGAGTGATTCAATGAGTAACTCTAGGTGGGTGACGAAAATAAATATAATTAATTAATTAAAGAAATTAATTTATAGAGGAATGAAGGGGATGGGTGACACTTGTAAGGGGAGGAATTTTTAGGATTTAAATTTTAAAAACTTAACTAAACAAGATTTTGGAAAGTAAGGAACCAGAAAACTCTATATAGTGAAGGGAGGAGATGGAGGTTGGATCTCTTTTGTTTGTGTAACGTTACGCTGCAGAAATATCTACTTGACTAACTTAACTTATGGGAGTTGGGATACCCAGCTCGGTGAGGAGTGGTAGCTCAGCCTTGCGAGGCGAGATCGAAGCTAGTCGAAATCTCTCGATAGTGAGTGTGTGGCCCCTTTGCATCTCGGGGGGGTAAGGGGGAAGAAGAGTACCCCTAGCATTGGCTGGGAGCTACCAGTGTAGTCTCGTCGGTCGGCATGCGAGAGTTGCAAGGAGCACATGGGACATCCACTCCGAACAGGAAACAATACACTTTCTTCATTTTGTATGGTAAATTGTTTTAGAACTTATGCTTGAATCTGCATTTTTACTTGGGTGAGTGAACTAATTGTCTAGATGGTTTTTTGAAATTTTCTTAGCCTAGCTCGATGATAGATCGTCTCCCATGGATTCATTTCCCCACACATATTGACCACCCTCTTGTGTTGATTCTGACCTTCGTGGTTGTTTATCCTTCATCCCTAGCTCACCAGTCATCGCCTGAGCAGTCGGCCAGGAGCCTGATATACGGTCGTCGCCTTAGTGTTAAAAGACCTATGGATCTCAACGCCCTGCTTTTAATGTACCCAACAGAAAAATAAAATCATAAAGACACTATCATAAAGACCAACAGAAAAATAAAATCATAAAGACACTATCACTTTCAATTCAAAATCTACTCATGGACATGTGCGATAGTAATAAATTGTTCCATATACAAAAGTAAAAACAAGATTTCTTTACCACTTCATGAAAGACAAATTTCATGAGGGAACAAAGAGATGGATTCATGCGCTACATCCTTCTTCATTATGGATGATAATTAGAAGGCATGAAAGTATGGAACAATTTTTAAGAAGTGAGTATAACAATTTTGTTTACTTTGAAAGTATGGAAAATGCTAGATTCATTTTTTTATGTTTGTGTGTTGATGATATGCTTGTTGCAAGCCAATGCATGTTTAATATTAGCTGGTTAAATGCTCACTTCGCTAGAATGTTTTATATGAACGATCTAGGAGTAGAAAATAAAATATGGGGCATAGGAGAACAAAGGGATGAGAAAAATGGTAATTTGTGTTTATCAAAAAAAAGTTATGTTGAAAAGATACACATGAGATTTTGTATGTATATTGTGAAACCGGTAAATATCCCTTTATCTTTCCATTGTAAGATTTCCTCAAGTTTATGACTTGGTAGTAATGAAGAAGGATTATTTTTATTTTGTATCGTATGATAATACAATAGGAAAGTTGATGTTGTGATGAAATTTTCAAGACTAGATATTTCACGTGTGATTGGTGTTGTCAATGGACACATGGAAAATATAGAGCATTGGAAATGGGTGCTTCAATATCTTAGAGGAACAAGTATCGACTACAGTGGTTATGGTGATTTAGTCTATGGTTATAATTCAGGAGACTTGGAAAAGAAGAGATCTACTTCAAGTCATGTATTTCAAGAATGAAAGGATCTATTGGGAAAGCCTGGACAAGCACATGATAAGGTGTTTTATGGTGGTAGAAGCATTTTTCATTTGACTAATTGTCCAACGTATAACGAATGGTATTTATTGTAAGTATGTAACGGTTCCAAGGTAGATGTATATATATGAATTTAGAGATGTGTATCATTTTTTGTGCGTGATTATAATCATATATTGAATCATAAAATTAATGATACCTTTCCATGTGGATGTTTCCTTGACACATTGTTAGGGTTTTACCATGTAAATCTCATGTGTTATCTTAGTTATTGATTTGTCTTCATTGTCGTTTTTACTGCATTTATAATTTGATCTCGATTGGATCATTATATTATTTTTCATACATCTCACTACTTTTTGGGTGGAAAATTGGAGGAATCAACTTGCAGGGCCATGTCGGCGATTGGTCCAAATTTTGGAAATTTGGGTCCAAAAAACAGTTAGAAATATTTCGGAACCATTTTGAGGCATAAAACAACCTTTTTTTTGTCGAAACTTTATTACATATGAATATTCTAAATTATACACTTTAATAAATTTCCAATGGCATAGACCATTGTCAATCAGAGATCATATGAGAAAGTTATGCATCTCACAAGATGACCTACCAGATTGATCACCATGGTGTGAGTGGATGCCATGTGAGAATCCATTACTTATACATGTGGCATTATCCATGTAGTGTATTTTCTAAGAACATTATAGAAGTTACAAAACCTTATTAGAATTGAAGGTCGAGGAAGTAAAAAAACTATCGCTACACGGCTATGTTAAATAGTTGGCCACTAAGTGGAGAGGGTATTCCATTCTTTTGGATCGGATCTTGTTCCATATATGAAAACAAGATATGATACTGGTATTCTATTATCATAACAGAGGAGGATATATTATGTATTATGTAGTAGCCATACAGACCACATGCCAAAGGCAACTCCACAGAGAGTGCCTCTTTCTTTGTACTTGCATAATTTATTTATGAGAGAAAAGAGAGGAGAGTGACCTCACCTTCTAGCTGATTTTTCTTCTATATTTTGTTTCCGAGCTCATATATTGTGTTTATATGTGGATGGTGTGAATGTTTTTTACTGTTCATTTTTTTCTTGAGATCTAAAAAAAAAAATATTAATAGTAAATATTTCAATATTTTACTAAATTTCTTGTAACAAACTGCTCTAGCACGGGAGTTTACAAATCATAATTGTATTCAAGATCTTAAATACCAACAATTTTCTAGAAAAATATTCACAGAGAAACTAACTCTCATGTGAGAATCTTAGTAGACAATAACCCTCATACAAGAGTCTAGGACGTGAATCTAAAATCTTAGTCAAATCTCTTCTAAGATTCTCAACCAAGAATCTTGGTGAAGAATCTAACTCTTGATGGAGAATACAAATCTAGAATCTAATCTCTATGAGTTTTAAAATCACTGTTCTATTTCAATTTGTTTTCCTAAAACATAAAAATTTAATTGAGAAAACCATTTATCCATAAAATCTGTGTCAAGGAATTTTTAACTTAAGGTAAAATTCTAAACAACGTATTCTTAAGAGTAGCTAATAGATTATAAATACTTATTAGATTTTTTCCAAAAATTGTTATCCCTTTTTACAGTTTCACCTACAAATAAAAGTTAGAACAAGAAAAACTATAGAAGAAGGTAAAATCCCTTGTTCTAAAAATTGTTATCCATTTTTACAGTTTCACTTACAAATACAAGTTAGAAGAACTATAGAACAAGGTATAATCCCGAACAAGGTATTGTTAAGAGTAGCTAATAAATTATAAATACTTGTAGGCTTTTCTCCTTGTTCAAAAAATTGTTATCCATTTTTACATTTTCACCTATAAATACATTTTCACCTACAAATAAGACAAAACTATAAAACTATAGAACAAATGATAATAATAATAATCATTGAAGAAAAGCATAAAGAAAGAGAAAATAAAGAACATAATCAAATTTTATTCAATGATAACATCAAAAGTTTCTTGTTATAGGTTTGTTTAGTCGTCGTAGTATCTCTAAGATATGTACAAGTCAACCTTGGTTGTGATTTGGTATCTAACTCTTAAATTATAACTGCACAACTTATCTATATGCAAACTTCATAATTGCACCCTCTTTTTAATAACATTAACCTATTCATAAATTTCCATTGCCTTTATTTTCTCCATTATTGATTCTAAAACACCATCCTTGTGGTTTCACAGCCAATCAATAATTCTATTTTATTAATAGCACAAGGTTCTGGTGCCATTTTACTTTTCCATGACAATGTTTTCACAACACCGGGGATGTTGATTGCTCAAAACCAACATGTCTTATTCGTGGACTTTCATAGCTGTGGAATTTATTATTTTGTAGAAACCCAAATGCTAACCTCATTTATTTTAACTTAGCAAGCCAATTATCCTACGCAATTAGAAATTAGTAAATTGGTAGAGAAAATAAATACTTGTGGGTAATGTTGATTGCTCAAAACCAAGAATTTCTACGCAATTAGAAATTAGCAAAATGATAGAGAAAAAAAATACTTGTAGGTGATGTTGATTGCTCAAAACCAAGAATTATCTTTCATCATAAATCTTTATTTAGGAAAAAAATTAGCTTATTTTTCATGCAAAATGAGCCATAGAATATTTGGATGAAAAAAATGATGAATATAACACACCTTTTCAAAATCACAGCACATCCTCTATAATTTTGTTATTCCATTTAAGATATACTCCTGATAATTTTTTCCTCATGTTTTCGTGCCAAACTAAATATCTTAATAAATTAGAATTTTGTTATTCCATTTGAGATATACTCTTGATAAAAATTTGCTCATGTTTTCGTGACAAACTAAATATTTTAATAAATTAACTAACTAGTAAGAAAAAAATATTTTCAATTGATATCAATTGCTTGAAACCAAGGATGCTTTTGCATCATAAATATTTGGTTAGGAAAAAATGGAGCACATTTTTCAGGTGAACTAAATCATAGTGAAAAATGATAATGAATATGACACAACACATCTTAAAAACTCTCGATGATAACATTTTGTTATTCCATTTAAGAAAACACTCATGATATTTTTTTCGTGAGTGTTTTCCTACTATCCCTCTTTGTGAGTATTGGCTTTGTGAGTATTGGCTTAGAAGGATTTCTAAGCCATGTAAATGTCATCATGAATGAACTTAAGTTTAAACATGTATAAGAACATAGGTAATAAATGGATAAAGGAACATAATGAATGATTGTATGGAACTGGTATTCAACTATCCCTCTATTGTCTGAATATCCATAAAGACAAATTAAAGAACCAGATTTATATCCCTTCTTAAACTATTTCTTGTTTGTTGAGTTGTGTTGTGTATGTTCTTGGTGTGCTTCAAGATGTAGTCTTCTCTTGAATTGTTATGTAATCTAGAAGATTACAACATTAGCACCATTGCCTCCTTCATTAAACTAGGTGATAAAAAAAACAAAAGGTGTGGTATGAACCTTAAAAATATGGGGAAATAAAAGTGATCGGAATAGATATATAAGAAGATATTGGATATTGATTGTTGCTCGTGCGTGTTTCATGCTCATGAATGTTGATTGTTCTTTCTCGCTAAATATGGATGCAGATGAAGATTTTTTCTTGATTGTTCGTGATTGATCCATTTTTCATGGTGATGTTTGAACATGCAAAATAATGGGATGAAAACTATGAAAAGATATGTTAATTGATGTTGCTCGATATTGAAAATGACCAAGAAGATTCTCTACAAAAAATTATTGTGACGAACGTGGATGATGGTGGTCGATTGAAATAAAATATGCAAATAATTGATTTCTAGTGGATGATGGTGTTCAACTGAAAAAAAAAAAAAGGCAAATAGGTTTTTTTTTTATCGATGTGGAACACGAATCATGCAGAAGGAAACCAGGAAAATCACTGAAGCAATAAATTTGAAAACAAAAGAGACGAGGTTTCCTGCATAAGAATGAAATTCAATTGAAGAAAACCTTGGAGTGGCCCACAATAGACGATAATTTTCCTGTAGAAAAAGAAAGGAAATATATAATGTAAGGAGAAAAATTTGCAAAGTTTTCTTAGAAATAGAAGCACTTAGAGATTGACTAGACCCTTTTTACTAGTTGAAATCAGTGGAGATGTTAACTGTGATGGTCATGACTGTCAAAGGGTGTCGGCACTACTATCGAGGGAAACTGCCCCATATCTATGTCCAAGTGCAAACAACGGTATTATAAGAATGAATGTCCATTGGGAGATACTTGGAGATACTGGCATATGGGTGAAAATATCGATGTAGAGAAGATGTGGAATTGCATACAATTTCTGTAAATCTTACCTTCTCTCCCGGATATGGGTGAAAATATCGATGTAGAGAAGATGCGGAATTGCATACAATTTCTGTAAATCTTACCTTCTCTCCCTCTTGCAAATCCTGTTAATCGATGGAGACAAGAGCACCAACCATTGAATGAAGAAGATAATTGTGGTTGATTGCATGGTCAGAAGTGTGTACCCCGTGGCCCCTCATCCTCCCTGGTTGTCGATTCTAACAACAAGAAAGAAAATATAAATGAATATTGTGCGGTGATCAGATGAAAGGATGACACCTAGTTAGACCGAGTTCACATTATTGATAAGAAAAAGTCCACCATTGCTAAGTGTATGTCAAGTCCATCATAATCCTTCAAGTGGATCTCACACTTTTCCTAATTGAATATTTTAACTATGTCGAGGAGTAGGCTACATAGAATGTTTGATGCACTAAGGAGACAACAACATGTTTCAAAGATTATGACAATTATCTTTAGTGTCTTGTACACACATCTAGTGATTATGGAAAAATTCGTGGTAGATTTATCACTTTGAGAGGCCCTCGATCTGTCAAAGGATTCAACTCCTTTGTGCACTACATAACCGACCCAATCAACTACATTTACAACAATACAATGAATGAATCGTGGAGACACACACATTGGGAGGTGGGAGGTACTTGAACTACGGAAAAATCAAATCATAAAGCTACTATCACTTTCAATTCTAAAGATACTCATGAACATGTCAAAGAGTAATAAATTGTTCCATATACAAAAGGAAAAACAAGCTTTCTTTACAACTTCATGGAAGACAAATTTCATGAGGGAACAAGGAGATGGATTCATGCGCTACAACCTTACAAGGTTGAGTCTTTATTTTGTAGGGGGTAGTAGGGACATGTTTTATCCTCTAAGGATAATTACAAGATGTTATACTTGCAAATACGGAAACACAAATATCACATAAGATAATCAATAATAATGTAGACAAGAAACACAACAATTTAAGTGGTTCACCCAAATGTTGGGCTACGTCCACCAAGCATAGGTATCGGTTGTCTTAGTATTCAGATCAAGGAGATTACAACAGGATCACACACATCTCACTCTCATAGCCTCTATAGCCATACATCAATTTATAGCAATGTACATTAGAAAGTGATTATTAAATGTAAACTCATCCATATTCTAACTTGGTCATATTGGTTACAACCAATGCTGGATTATAGGATCTGCAATCCTATTCATGGAACAATTCGTTGTCACCATTTCCAACAATCTCCGCCTTGACAACAATTAACCTGATACCTTACCTTACTCCTCCTTTATTCATCACCTTTTCTACAAGCCGAGAAAATCCAAGCACCATCGTAGCTTCTCTAAGAGTACTGGTTTTGTGAACATTTCTACACAATTCTTCTTTGTATGCACTTTCTCAAAAGAGACTTCACCTTCATCGATGACATGTCTTACAAAATGGTACTTGATAGGTATATGTTTTTTTTTACTATGATAGGCTGGATTCTTAGCCAAGTGAATAACACTCTTACTGTCACAAAGCAGCTTTACTTTGTCTTGCATCCTTCCAAACTCACCAAACAAACCTTTCAACCAAACTGCCTCTTTGCAAGCATGTGAAGCAGCTACATATTCTGCTTCTGTAGTGGATAAAGAAACAATGTTTTGTAGCTTTGAAATCCACCTAATAGCTCCACCTACAAGATTAAATACATACCCTGAGTCGACCTTCTCTTGTCCAAATCACCTGCAAAATTAGAATCAACATATCCACAGACTGATTCACAACCACTGTTATAGGTGATACAATAATCACTTGTGCCCCTTAGATACCGAAGCACCCATTTCACTGTTTCCCAATGCTCTTTACCTAGATATTCCATAAACATGCTAACAATCCCAACTGCATGTGAAATGTCTAGCCTTGTACTAACTATTGCATACATTAGACTTCCTACTGCATTAGCATATGGTATTCGAGACATATATTCCTTTTCTTCTTTTGTACTAGGACATAAACTTGAATAAAGCTCAAAATGGCAAGCCAAAGGGACTGAAACTGGTTTCACATCGTTCATACCAAACCTCAAAAGTATCTTCTCAACATACTTCTGTTATGACAACCAAAGCTTACCATTCCTCATGTCTCTGAATATCTCCATGCCCAAAATCTGCCTTGCTGCTCCTAGATCTTTCATATTGAACGTCCTAGCCATCTGAGCCTTTAACCTCTTCATATCAATTATGCATTTTTGCTAAAAGCATATCATCAACATACAATACTAAGATAATGAGTATGTCATTATTCAATTTCTTAAAGTAGACATAGTGATCATACTCACTCTTTGTATAATTATGGCTCACCATGAAAGAGTCAAATTTCTTGTACCATTGTCTAGGTGACTACCTCATACCATACAATGATTTCTTGAGCCTACAAACAAACTTATTGCTACAAATCTGAATGAACCCTTCCGGTTGTTCCATGTAAATTTCTTCATCCAAATCTCCATGTAAGAAAGCAGTCTTAACATCTAGTAGCTCAAACTCCAAATCAAGTAATGCAACTAATGCTAACACAATTCAAATTGAAACAATCTTTACAACCAGTGAAAAAATCTCATGAAAGTCAATACCTTCCTTTTGAGAATATCCTTTCACAACCATCCTTTCCTTGTACCTTTCCACCTTATCATCAACACCCTTCTTCAACTTGTATACCCACTTGCAACCTACAATTTTCCTGTCTTTTGGAAGTTCTACCAGGTCCCATGTAGCATTCCTCTCTAATGCTTTCATTTCATCCTTCATCGCTTATTTATATTTATCACTGTTTGAAACCTTCACAGCTTCCTGATAGCACGAAGGTTCATCATCATTAGTACTTAAAGAAACTAATGAAACAAAATCATTATACCTTCTTGGAGGATTTTCGACCCATGTAGATCTCTTTAGGGAAGTTTGTGGCTCATCCACAATCTTTCGACTGTCATCATCAACCATATCTTCCTCTGCTGCAGGAGAATCTTCATGAACATATTATGAAACTTGTTCATGTTCACCTTCATTAGTTTCAAACTGAATTTGTTGATACTTTGGTGCTTCTTCCTGTTTCATTTGAACATCTACATTTGATTTGATAAGAGATGATTCATCAAATATTACATCTTTGTTAATGGTGATCTTGTGGGTAGTAGGATCCCACAACCTGTACCCTTTAATACCATCACCATATCCAAGAAATATAAGCCTTTTTTATTTTGGATCTAATTTAGAACGCTGATGTTTTAGAATTAGAGCATAGGAATCCCAACCAAAAACTTTAAGATTAGAATAATTAGAAGGATGACCTGTCCATACCTATTCAAGAATTTTTCATTCTATTGTTGTTGATGGTGATTGATTCACCAGATAACAAGGTGTAGATACAGCTTCTACCCACAGTTCCCGCTGCAAGTTGGTGTTACTTAGCATACTCCTTGCTCTCTCTAGAAGAGTCTCATTCATGCATTCAACAACTCCATTTTGCTGAGGAGTATAGGTAGTGGTTTTATGCCTATCGATCCCAAATTCCTTGCAATAATTCCCAAACTCCATTGACGTAAATTCACCACCATTATTTTTTCTTAAACATTTAATGTATCTACCAATGCTCTTTTCTACTAAAGCTCTAAACTACTTGAAAACTGTAAATACATCAGCCTTACTCTTTAACATATAGATTCAAACCTTCCTAGATAAATCGTCTATAAAAGTTATAAAATATGATGATCCTCGATATGAAATAGTAGGAGATGGTCCGCAAACATCAGAATGGATATAGTCTAGGATTCCTTCACTGGTGTGTCTTCCAGTTTTAAATCTTTGCCTATTCTGTTTTCCATAAATACAGTGCTTGCACAAATCTAACTTTAAAGAATTTAGACTAGGAAGTAACTTGTGATTAGTTAATACCTTTAATCCTTGTTCACTCATATGACCCAACCATTGATGACACAGTCGAACAAAATCATTGTCGTTCTCAGATACAGTTGTTGGATGAGCTGATTCAATCCTTCCTTCCAACAGAAACAGGTCACCAACCTTCTTAGCTTTCATAACCAATAGAATTCTTTTATAGAGCTTCATAGCTCCACCTTGAATAATAGTCTTGTAACCTCCTGTGTCTAAGACTCCCAAAGATATTAGGTTTTTCTTAAGATCAAGTACATGTCTTACATCAGTTAGTATTTTAACAGTTCCATCAAACATCTTAATTCGAATGCTACCAATTCCCACAACTTTAGATGAAATATCATTTCTCATGTAAACTACTCCATCATCTATAGACTAGTAAGTAATAAACCAATGTCTATGAAGACACATGTGGTTGGAAGCACCAGAATCTAATAACCATTGTTGATCATAACATGAACCACTACTAATTAATAAAACTTCATCAACTATACCTAAACCTATTATTGAACCTATTTCAGTTGCATTTGCTTCCTTCGTCTCTTTTGGATGGTATTCTTTGGAGGCTTGTTGTCGCTTCCAATAGTCCTTCAAGTGTCCAGATTTGCCACAAAACCAACACTTGAGATTGCTCTTTCTTCCCTTCGACTTTGACCGAGAGAAATCCCTCTGACCCTATCCTCTTTCTTTAGGTATATCTCTTATCACCATCGCCTCAGATGTAGAGGTTTCTTGATTGGATTTCTTCCTTGTTTCCTCAGACAATAAAGCTCCAACAGTATCATCAAACTCAATACTTTTTGTTGAACTGAAACTAATAGAGGTAACAAAGTGATCCCATGATGCGGGCAAAGAACACAATAATGTAATTTCCTTATCTTCAGATTCAAATTTCATTCCCATGCTACTCAACTGAACTAAGAGAGTATTAAATGTATTCAAATGATCAGCTATATTCATACCTTCCTTCATGCGCAAATTGTACAATTGCCTTTTTAGGAAGATTATGTTTATCAAGGATTTTGTCATGTACATGCTTTCCATCTTTGACCACAAACTGACTGTTGTCTTCTCCGAGACAATGTTGGAAAATACATCGTCGACCAAACACAGGCGTATGGCACTCAGTTCTCTTGCATCTATCTTATCCTAGTCTTCGTCTGTTATGGAGGCAAACTGATTTGCTCTTACCAAAAGCGTCTTCATCATGCCTTGTTGCACAAGCAGATCATGCATCTTAACCTTCCAGATCTCAAAATTGTTCTTGCCATTAAATTTATAAATTTCAAACTTAACACTCTCCATCTTTGCCATTAGAGGAAACATAAAAAAAAAACAAAAACCGTTGCTTGTAATATCCAAGGGCCTTTCAAATATATGCAGAAAAATAATAATATAAACTTTACAAGATTTAATAAAAAACATTTTACTAACCTCTCATCTTCTTCTTCTTTAAAAGATTCACCTTTTTAAATTTACTTTATACCTTTTACTCCATAAAAGAACCATAAAACAATAAATTATCGAGCCACGTGAACACACTTTTGAGATATTAAAAAATTCACTTTTTAATGCCTCCACAATATTTAATTCCAAAATATTGTATTTAATTTAATGCCTCCATACCTTTAATTTTGTTTTCAAAAGGCATACACATTTTTCCTTGAGATGGGATCGACGCTCCTTGGAATATTCAAGGGAAGTGCGAGTTTGAAGGTGGAGCGCTCCCTTAGTGTGGAGGTGGGAGCGCTAGCGCTCCCTTACTTCAACGCTCCCATTAAGCAAGGTGCCGAGTGCCGATGTTAAAAAACAACGCTCCCTTCAAGCAACCTCTCCAACACA
>ML831624.1:50662-72157 GCA_009831015.1 Picea engelmannii | reverse complement strand
CAAATAAAAGTTAGAACAAGAAAAACTATAGAAGAAGGTAAAATCCCTTGTTCTAAAAATTGTTATCCATTTTTACAGTTTCACTTACAAATACAAGTTAGAAGAACTATAGAACAAGGTATAATCCCGAACAAGGTATTGTTAAGAGTAGCTAATAAATTATAAATACTTGTAGGCTTTTCTCCTTGTTCAAAAAATTGTTATCCATTTTTACATTTTCACCTATAAATACATTTTCACCTACAAATAAGACAAAACTATAAAACTATAGAACAAATGATAATAATAATAATCATTGAAGAAAAGCATAAAGAAAGAGAAAATAAAGAACATAATCAAATTTTATTCAATGATAACATCAAAAGTTTCTTGTTATAGGTTTGTTTAGTCGTCGTAGTATCTCTAAGATATGTACAAGTCAACCTTGGTTGTGATTTGGTATCTAACTCTTAAATTATAACTGCACAACTTATCTATATGCAAACTTCATAATTGCACCCTCTTTTTAATAACATTAACCTATTCATAAATTTCCATTGCCTTTATTTTCTCCATTATTGATTCTAAAACACCATCCTTGTGGTTTCACAGCCAATCAATAATTCTATTTTATTAATAGCACAAGGTTCTGGTGCCATTTTACTTTTCCATGACAATGTTTTCACAACACCGGGGATGTTGATTGCTCAAAACCAACATGTCTTATTCGTGGACTTTCATAGCTGTGGAATTTATTATTTTGTAGAAACCCAAATGCTAACCTCATTTATTTTAACTTAGCAAGCCAATTATCCTACGCAATTAGAAATTAGTAAATTGGTAGAGAAAATAAATACTTGTGGGTAATGTTGATTGCTCAAAACCAAGAATTTCTACGCAATTAGAAATTAGCAAAATGATAGAGAAAAAAAATACTTGTAGGTGATGTTGATTGCTCAAAACCAAGAATTATCTTTCATCATAAATCTTTATTTAGGAAAAAAATTAGCTTATTTTTCATGCAAAATGAGCCATAGAATATTTGGATGAAAAAAATGATGAATATAACACACCTTTTCAAAATCACAGCACATCCTCTATAATTTTGTTATTCCATTTAAGATATACTCCTGATAATTTTTTCCTCATGTTTTCGTGCCAAACTAAATATCTTAATAAATTAGAATTTTGTTATTCCATTTGAGATATACTCTTGATAAAAATTTGCTCATGTTTTCGTGACAAACTAAATATTTTAATAAATTAACTAACTAGTAAGAAAAAAATATTTTCAATTGATATCAATTGCTTGAAACCAAGGATGCTTTTGCATCATAAATATTTGGTTAGGAAAAAATGGAGCACATTTTTCAGGTGAACTAAATCATAGTGAAAAATGATAATGAATATGACACAACACATCTTAAAAACTCTCGATGATAACATTTTGTTATTCCATTTAAGAAAACACTCATGATATTTTTTTCGTGAGTGTTTTCCTACTATCCCTCTTTGTGAGTATTGGCTTTGTGAGTATTGGCTTAGAAGGATTTCTAAGCCATGTAAATGTCATCATGAATGAACTTAAGTTTAAACATGTATAAGAACATAGGTAATAAATGGATAAAGGAACATAATGAATGATTGTATGGAACTGGTATTCAACTATCCCTCTATTGTCTGAATATCCATAAAGACAAATTAAAGAACCAGATTTATATCCCTTCTTAAACTATTTCTTGTTTGTTGAGTTGTGTTGTGTATGTTCTTGGTGTGCTTCAAGATGTAGTCTTCTCTTGAATTGTTATGTAATCTAGAAGATTACAACATTAGCACCATTGCCTCCTTCATTAAACTAGGTGATAAAAAAAACAAAAGGTGTGGTATGAACCTTAAAAATATGGGGAAATAAAAGTGATCGGAATAGATATATAAGAAGATATTGGATATTGATTGTTGCTCGTGCGTGTTTCATGCTCATGAATGTTGATTGTTCTTTCTCGCTAAATATGGATGCAGATGAAGATTTTTTCTTGATTGTTCGTGATTGATCCATTTTTCATGGTGATGTTTGAACATGCAAAATAATGGGATGAAAACTATGAAAAGATATGTTAATTGATGTTGCTCGATATTGAAAATGACCAAGAAGATTCTCTACAAAAAATTATTGTGACGAACGTGGATGATGGTGGTCGATTGAAATAAAATATGCAAATAATTGATTTCTAGTGGATGATGGTGTTCAACTGAAAAAAAAAAAAAGGCAAATAGGTTTTTTTTTTATCGATGTGGAACACGAATCATGCAGAAGGAAACCAGGAAAATCACTGAAGCAATAAATTTGAAAACAAAAGAGACGAGGTTTCCTGCATAAGAATGAAATTCAATTGAAGAAAACCTTGGAGTGGCCCACAATAGACGATAATTTTCCTGTAGAAAAAGAAAGGAAATATATAATGTAAGGAGAAAAATTTGCAAAGTTTTCTTAGAAATAGAAGCACTTAGAGATTGACTAGACCCTTTTTACTAGTTGAAATCAGTGGAGATGTTAACTGTGATGGTCATGACTGTCAAAGGGTGTCGGCACTACTATCGAGGGAAACTGCCCCATATCTATGTCCAAGTGCAAACAACGGTATTATAAGAATGAATGTCCATTGGGAGATACTTGGAGATACTGGCATATGGGTGAAAATATCGATGTAGAGAAGATGTGGAATTGCATACAATTTCTGTAAATCTTACCTTCTCTCCCGGATATGGGTGAAAATATCGATGTAGAGAAGATGCGGAATTGCATACAATTTCTGTAAATCTTACCTTCTCTCCCTCTTGCAAATCCTGTTAATCGATGGAGACAAGAGCACCAACCATTGAATGAAGAAGATAATTGTGGTTGATTGCATGGTCAGAAGTGTGTACCCCGTGGCCCCTCATCCTCCCTGGTTGTCGATTCTAACAACAAGAAAGAAAATATAAATGAATATTGTGCGGTGATCAGATGAAAGGATGACACCTAGTTAGACCGAGTTCACATTATTGATAAGAAAAAGTCCACCATTGCTAAGTGTATGTCAAGTCCATCATAATCCTTCAAGTGGATCTCACACTTTTCCTAATTGAATATTTTAACTATGTCGAGGAGTAGGCTACATAGAATGTTTGATGCACTAAGGAGACAACAACATGTTTCAAAGATTATGACAATTATCTTTAGTGTCTTGTACACACATCTAGTGATTATGGAAAAATTCGTGGTAGATTTATCACTTTGAGAGGCCCTCGATCTGTCAAAGGATTCAACTCCTTTGTGCACTACATAACCGACCCAATCAACTACATTTACAACAATACAATGAATGAATCGTGGAGACACACACATTGGGAGGTGGGAGGTACTTGAACTACGGAAAAATCAAATCATAAAGCTACTATCACTTTCAATTCTAAAGATACTCATGAACATGTCAAAGAGTAATAAATTGTTCCATATACAAAAGGAAAAACAAGCTTTCTTTACAACTTCATGGAAGACAAATTTCATGAGGGAACAAGGAGATGGATTCATGCGCTACAACCTTACAAGGTTGAGTCTTTATTTTGTAGGGGGTAGTAGGGACATGTTTTATCCTCTAAGGATAATTACAAGATGTTATACTTGCAAATACGGAAACACAAATATCACATAAGATAATCAATAATAATGTAGACAAGAAACACAACAATTTAAGTGGTTCACCCAAATGTTGGGCTACGTCCACCAAGCATAGGTATCGGTTGTCTTAGTATTCAGATCAAGGAGATTACAACAGGATCACACACATCTCACTCTCATAGCCTCTATAGCCATACATCAATTTATAGCAATGTACATTAGAAAGTGATTATTAAATGTAAACTCATCCATATTCTAACTTGGTCATATTGGTTACAACCAATGCTGGATTATAGGATCTGCAATCCTATTCATGGAACAATTCGTTGTCACCATTTCCAACAATCTCCGCCTTGACAACAATTAACCTGATACCTTACCTTACTCCTCCTTTATTCATCACCTTTTCTACAAGCCGAGAAAATCCAAGCACCATCGTAGCTTCTCTAAGAGTACTGGTTTTGTGAACATTTCTACACAATTCTTCTTTGTATGCACTTTCTCAAAAGAGACTTCACCTTCATCGATGACATGTCTTACAAAATGGTACTTGATAGGTATATGTTTTTTTTTACTATGATAGGCTGGATTCTTAGCCAAGTGAATAACACTCTTACTGTCACAAAGCAGCTTTACTTTGTCTTGCATCCTTCCAAACTCACCAAACAAACCTTTCAACCAAACTGCCTCTTTGCAAGCATGTGAAGCAGCTACATATTCTGCTTCTGTAGTGGATAAAGAAACAATGTTTTGTAGCTTTGAAATCCACCTAATAGCTCCACCTACAAGATTAAATACATACCCTGAGTCGACCTTCTCTTGTCCAAATCACCTGCAAAATTAGAATCAACATATCCACAGACTGATTCACAACCACTGTTATAGGTGATACAATAATCACTTGTGCCCCTTAGATACCGAAGCACCCATTTCACTGTTTCCCAATGCTCTTTACCTAGATATTCCATAAACATGCTAACAATCCCAACTGCATGTGAAATGTCTAGCCTTGTACTAACTATTGCATACATTAGACTTCCTACTGCATTAGCATATGGTATTCGAGACATATATTCCTTTTCTTCTTTTGTACTAGGACATAAACTTGAATAAAGCTCAAAATGGCAAGCCAAAGGGACTGAAACTGGTTTCACATCGTTCATACCAAACCTCAAAAGTATCTTCTCAACATACTTCTGTTATGACAACCAAAGCTTACCATTCCTCATGTCTCTGAATATCTCCATGCCCAAAATCTGCCTTGCTGCTCCTAGATCTTTCATATTGAACGTCCTAGCCATCTGAGCCTTTAACCTCTTCATATCAATTATGCATTTTTGCTAAAAGCATATCATCAACATACAATACTAAGATAATGAGTATGTCATTATTCAATTTCTTAAAGTAGACATAGTGATCATACTCACTCTTTGTATAATTATGGCTCACCATGAAAGAGTCAAATTTCTTGTACCATTGTCTAGGTGACTACCTCATACCATACAATGATTTCTTGAGCCTACAAACAAACTTATTGCTACAAATCTGAATGAACCCTTCCGGTTGTTCCATGTAAATTTCTTCATCCAAATCTCCATGTAAGAAAGCAGTCTTAACATCTAGTAGCTCAAACTCCAAATCAAGTAATGCAACTAATGCTAACACAATTCAAATTGAAACAATCTTTACAACCAGTGAAAAAATCTCATGAAAGTCAATACCTTCCTTTTGAGAATATCCTTTCACAACCATCCTTTCCTTGTACCTTTCCACCTTATCATCAACACCCTTCTTCAACTTGTATACCCACTTGCAACCTACAATTTTCCTGTCTTTTGGAAGTTCTACCAGGTCCCATGTAGCATTCCTCTCTAATGCTTTCATTTCATCCTTCATCGCTTATTTATATTTATCACTGTTTGAAACCTTCACAGCTTCCTGATAGCACGAAGGTTCATCATCATTAGTACTTAAAGAAACTAATGAAACAAAATCATTATACCTTCTTGGAGGATTTTCGACCCATGTAGATCTCTTTAGGGAAGTTTGTGGCTCATCCACAATCTTTCGACTGTCATCATCAACCATATCTTCCTCTGCTGCAGGAGAATCTTCATGAACATATTATGAAACTTGTTCATGTTCACCTTCATTAGTTTCAAACTGAATTTGTTGATACTTTGGTGCTTCTTCCTGTTTCATTTGAACATCTACATTTGATTTGATAAGAGATGATTCATCAAATATTACATCTTTGTTAATGGTGATCTTGTGGGTAGTAGGATCCCACAACCTGTACCCTTTAATACCATCACCATATCCAAGAAATATAAGCCTTTTTTATTTTGGATCTAATTTAGAACGCTGATGTTTTAGAATTAGAGCATAGGAATCCCAACCAAAAACTTTAAGATTAGAATAATTAGAAGGATGACCTGTCCATACCTATTCAAGAATTTTTCATTCTATTGTTGTTGATGGTGATTGATTCACCAGATAACAAGGTGTAGATACAGCTTCTACCCACAGTTCCCGCTGCAAGTTGGTGTTACTTAGCATACTCCTTGCTCTCTCTAGAAGAGTCTCATTCATGCATTCAACAACTCCATTTTGCTGAGGAGTATAGGTAGTGGTTTTATGCCTATCGATCCCAAATTCCTTGCAATAATTCCCAAACTCCATTGACGTAAATTCACCACCATTATTTTTTCTTAAACATTTAATGTATCTACCAATGCTCTTTTCTACTAAAGCTCTAAACTACTTGAAAACTGTAAATACATCAGCCTTACTCTTTAACATATAGATTCAAACCTTCCTAGATAAATCGTCTATAAAAGTTATAAAATATGATGATCCTCGATATGAAATAGTAGGAGATGGTCCGCAAACATCAGAATGGATATAGTCTAGGATTCCTTCACTGGTGTGTCTTCCAGTTTTAAATCTTTGCCTATTCTGTTTTCCATAAATACAGTGCTTGCACAAATCTAACTTTAAAGAATTTAGACTAGGAAGTAACTTGTGATTAGTTAATACCTTTAATCCTTGTTCACTCATATGACCCAACCATTGATGACACAGTCGAACAAAATCATTGTCGTTCTCAGATACAGTTGTTGGATGAGCTGATTCAATCCTTCCTTCCAACAGAAACAGGTCACCAACCTTCTTAGCTTTCATAACCAATAGAATTCTTTTATAGAGCTTCATAGCTCCACCTTGAATAATAGTCTTGTAACCTCCTGTGTCTAAGACTCCCAAAGATATTAGGTTTTTCTTAAGATCAAGTACATGTCTTACATCAGTTAGTATTTTAACAGTTCCATCAAACATCTTAATTCGAATGCTACCAATTCCCACAACTTTAGATGAAATATCATTTCTCATGTAAACTACTCCATCATCTATAGACTAGTAAGTAATAAACCAATGTCTATGAAGACACATGTGGTTGGAAGCACCAGAATCTAATAACCATTGTTGATCATAACATGAACCACTACTAATTAATAAAACTTCATCAACTATACCTAAACCTATTATTGAACCTATTTCAGTTGCATTTGCTTCCTTCGTCTCTTTTGGATGGTATTCTTTGGAGGCTTGTTGTCGCTTCCAATAGTCCTTCAAGTGTCCAGATTTGCCACAAAACCAACACTTGAGATTGCTCTTTCTTCCCTTCGACTTTGACCGAGAGAAATCCCTCTGACCCTATCCTCTTTCTTTAGGTATATCTCTTATCACCATCGCCTCAGATGTAGAGGTTTCTTGATTGGATTTCTTCCTTGTTTCCTCAGACAATAAAGCTCCAACAGTATCATCAAACTCAATACTTTTTGTTGAACTGAAACTAATAGAGGTAACAAAGTGATCCCATGATGCGGGCAAAGAACACAATAATGTAATTTCCTTATCTTCAGATTCAAATTTCATTCCCATGCTACTCAACTGAACTAAGAGAGTATTAAATGTATTCAAATGATCAGCTATATTCATACCTTCCTTCATGCGCAAATTGTACAATTGCCTTTTTAGGAAGATTATGTTTATCAAGGATTTTGTCATGTACATGCTTTCCATCTTTGACCACAAACTGACTGTTGTCTTCTCCGAGACAATGTTGGAAAATACATCGTCGACCAAACACAGGCGTATGGCACTCAGTTCTCTTGCATCTATCTTATCCTAGTCTTCGTCTGTTATGGAGGCAAACTGATTTGCTCTTACCAAAAGCGTCTTCATCATGCCTTGTTGCACAAGCAGATCATGCATCTTAACCTTCCAGATCTCAAAATTGTTCTTGCCATTAAATTTATAAATTTCAAACTTAACACTCTCCATCTTTGCCATTAGAGGAAACATAAAAAAAAAACAAAAACCGTTGCTTGTAATATCCAAGGGCCTTTCAAATATATGCAGAAAAATAATAATATAAACTTTACAAGATTTAATAAAAAACATTTTACTAACCTCTCATCTTCTTCTTCTTTAAAAGATTCACCTTTTTAAATTTACTTTATACCTTTTACTCCATAAAAGAACCATAAAACAATAAATTATCGAGCCACGTGAACACACTTTTGAGATATTAAAAAATTCACTTTTTAATGCCTCCACAATATTTAATTCCAAAATATTGTATTTAATTTAATGCCTCCATACCTTTAATTTTGTTTTCAAAAGGCATACACATTTTTCCTTGAGATGGGATCGACGCTCCTTGGAATATTCAAGGGAAGTGCGAGTTTGAAGGTGGAGCGCTCCCTTAGTGTGGAGGTGGGAGCGCTAGCGCTCCCTTACTTCAACGCTCCCATTAAGCAAGGTGCCGAGTGCCGATGTTAAAAAACAACGCTCCCTTCAAGCAACCTCTCCAACACAGCGATCTCAAACGCAGCCTCTTCCAGTTTTTCCAGTCTGCGACATCCTAGCTCTGATATCACTTGTTATACTTTCAAATGCGGAAACACAAATATTACATAAGACAATCAATACGAATGCAGACAAAAAACACATCAATTTACGTGGTTCATCTAAATGTTGGGCTACGTCGACCAAGCATAGGTATCGATTGTCAGGCTCACACTCATCTTACTCTCACAGTCTCTATGAGCATACATCAATTTATAGTAATGTACATTAGAAACTGATTATTAAATGTAAACTCTTCCATATTCTAACTTAGTAGTATTGGTTACAACCAACATTAAATTATAAAATCTGAAATCTTATTTATAAAAAAATTCGTTGTCACCATTTCCAACACAAAAGACATGTGGAAGTTTCCATTAAGATATTCTATGAAATATTGCATGATAGTCTAAGCACCATGATATTGTTGCAAGAGATTGCAATTCATCAACGGGTAACTCAACCTTTTATCATCAGAATCATTATTGATATTATGGATCCCATAGAAAGAGGAACTTTTGGGTCCCTCACTATTGTTTTCGACAAAATGAAATTGGATTTGCACCATTTCCTCTCTCACCAAGACGGAGAGGAAGAAAATTCCAATAGTAATAGCATTAGTAGTAACGATGCTGATCATGACGATGAATCATAACTGCCGATGCAGTGAATATGACGATGAATCATAACTGACCATGCAGTGAATATAGATGTTGCTATGAAGGAAGATTGGATTTTGAAAGATAGAAAATTCTGTTACTGTAGTAGAAAAATACATTTAGGGTTATGAAGGTAATTTTATTATCGTAAGAATGACGAGATATGACAAAGAAATCATGTTTTTTCACTAGACAACTGTATCTCTTTTTAGTCAAGTATTCCTGCAAACCCTACAAAAAGGGTAACGTGGCTATTGGAGTTCAACGTAATGGACTCTTAATGAACAAACAATTGATCGTCCATGGGTTCTGGTCAAATGTACAACCGATTGACTTGCATGAAGTAATAATCCATTATCATACAAATTCCAATGGTTTAGACTTCACTAAGCCATTGTATCATGGTCGCCTGTATGGTTGGAAAGAAATCAGATTTAATATGCAATTCATCAAGTACCTACACCCAAATGAAGTAAATAGCGTGTGTTGGGTATGAATGTTGACCTCAAGAGATAAAAAGTATATTCACAAACTTGAACAAATGAGAAGAAGCATGTAGCTCGACTTGTGGTCGAATTATTCGAAGACCATGAAATCCAATAAATGTGAAGCTAAGCTGACTTGTGGTCGAGTCATTTGATTGTCCCATCATCATGTTGGTCGACCATGGATGATAGTCATATTTTATTTATTAACTCATTGAAAATGCAAAAGTATTCTAAAAGGGTCTTGTATGAAGTTGTTTTATGGAGTTATAAACTTTATGGACTCTTTGGAGAATTTTTGTTTCCGTAAAATTATTACATGAAGGAAATGTTTAATTCGAGTAATTCTGCTATACGCTTGCGTTTGTTTAGTCAAGTCGCGTTTTTAGTATTAATCAAGTCAATGACAAATAAAAATGTTGCGGATGGAGTCCTAAGAATACTTATGGTAACATATGAGTGAGTTTGAATTAGAAACTTGATTGGGTCAGGTGTACAATTGAGTTAATTAAGTTAAAAATGGATTAGTTAAACGTTAGTTTTTAAAGGAAAGTGATCATCTCCATAATGTAACTTAGTGTCTAGAGGTTAGGATTGATTTCTTGTCCACATTAGTCAATATTCATTCCACAACACTTTCAGTATGTAAAGGCTCAATATTAGAAAATAGTCTTTGTATAATCAAGTCTTACTAACAGTTAAAGAGTCAATCATTGAGTCGTGTCTTTGTTATAGTTGAGTCAATCATTGAGTCGTGTCTTTGTTATATTTGAGTCATGCACGTGCAATAGATCATTAGTTGAGTCATATTTAAAGTTGTCCTTCATGTAAGCTTGAAATGAAAAATCCTTTCATTTTAGAGACCTGAAATCTTAGCCATGATTTATAGAAGCGAAGAAACAGAGGAAGAATATTAATATAGAATATAGACACTCAACAGTTGAATGAAAGATTGAGCATTGATAGAGGAAATTATTGCAGCAACTAATTGAGCAAAGAAATAACATTGAACATGAGAGTTTTACAACAATTAAAGGCATTCTAGAAGGAGACTTTATATAACATACACACATTAGAGCTCTAAATTCAAGATGATGACACAAGAACATTTGAATTGATTGAGCTCCCTCGTATAAGAGTTGGAAAATAGTTCCTTGGTTCATGACAACTAAAGAAGAGGACTCGTAGAATTAGTTTATGTTGCAAACCCTAGTCAATTTCATAAAAGCATCCCTTAGGAGTGGTAGTTCATTGGAGCAGCTATAGACTGCACCCCAACGAATCCTGTGAAGAGTATAATCTACATTTGGTCATATGTAGCAATGGGTGCCCTTCAAATGGAAGATAATTTGAAAGCATGGAGATCAAGGAGTCAAGATATGTGATATGTAGTCATTCAAATCGATTGGGAAATAGTTACAATAAACCTTGCATAATTTTATCTTCCTATACAATTGGCGAACGTTGTGATTGAGTTACCTATACAGAAAAATATGTGTGGTTGATGCAAAGTAAGGAGACTTATGAAAGAGTAGAGATCCAGGAATTTCATTGCACACTTTCTCGAGACAAGCAATGATTTGACTGTGGGGGAGATGTTGAAGAGGCGTTCTAGGCCATGTAAATGTCATCCTACATTAGCCTAAGTATAATAATGTATAATAGCATATGTAATAAATTCAGAAAGGAAGATAACTAATGATTAGTTGGAGTTGGTACAACCACACCAACCATCCATCTAATGTACAAATACACATAAAGACAAAATAAACACTTCGATGGATATCCTTCCCTAAATTATCTCTTCTTTGTTGGATTGTGCATGTTGTTGATGTGATTCACGATGTAGTCCCCTCTTGAATACCTATGTACTCTATAACATTACAACATTATCTCTTAAAGTGCTTAAACTAGTACAACTATAAATCATTCCCTACACTCTGATATTATTCTTACCTCATCAGCCCCCACTACTTCTTGAAATTCATGAAGGTGTGGAATTTTAAATACATCAAAAAAATCAAAAGGTTTTATAAAATCTAATTCGTATGCATTATCAAATATTTTCCTTGAAATCCTACATGAGCTAATATTTTTTCAACTGAGCTTATTGTATGTCCTTCTATAAAATATGTCCTTACATAGGTGTGTCATTACGATAACTCCTTATTTGAAAACCTTCGATCTCCTTATCAATATTTCTTCTTGGTGTAACTTATATCATTACACTACAATAATTACATTCATATATATTTATGAATTTATTTCATACGTCTACAAAATTGTAAGCATCAAATCTTGTTTTATCACTTATTTCTAGAAGTAGATGAAATGAATAATGCTTTTGGAAATATACCATAGAATACCTACAATGGCTTTCTTCCAATGGATCCATTCAATGAAATACTATAAGAAAATTCAATTTGAGCCAAATCCAAAACCCATTTAGCCTTTTGGTGTCCAACTAAAATTATTAACAAGCTATAAGGGTTTTGATTAAAAACTTTCATTTTTCCATCAATCTTTGGATAATATGCTAAGCTAAACTATAATATGGAACACACTTTCTTTCAATTTTTTCTTCAAACATATCTAACAATTCTAATATCTCTATCGAAAGTGATACATATTATGTGTATTCCCTGAAGCCTCATAATTTCTTTGAGAAGGTAAGCTACCGTGTGAGTAACATCATTAGCCTTCTTTCATGGTATATATTGTGACATTTTAGATAATATTTCCACTACAAATAGCATTTAGTCATTACATATTTGTTCCTTGGGAAGTCCCAAGACAATATCCATCTTTATTTCTTCACATGGTTTCTTGGGTACAAGTAAAGGATTATATAAACACCTGTTTTGCCTCTTTTTGACGCATCCGCACTCGCAAACACGTCCGCTCTCCAGGATCTTCTCTTCCCTCGGCCCAAAGAACACTAACCGGTCCTTCTATTTCCCTATCGAAAAATCTTCCCCCACATAAATCTCCATGCGATCCCCTCTCTGCACTCGGAGGATCGGATTTCGCGACTCTGTGAGGTCAGTAGTTGAACTTTTCACTCTCGGGTCCCCGAAAACCCGATACGAGTCAACACTGACCTTTCCTTTGCCCTGTCGAGACTTCTCCTATCAAAATTTCGCCACTCGCAATATCAAGCACTTGGTTCTCCAACTCCCAAGTCCCGATGTGCTGAAACTCCGATGAGCTCGCGGCTTTAACCTTTCAACGGTCCCCTCACCTCGTTAGGACTTCTCACTGTGAAACCCCGATGCCTCACTCCACTTGTCCACATCACCAGCTCTTGTGGCCCCACACCACTTACGTAGCCGTTGGGATATCGTGTCTCGCAATATCGTGATTCATGTTGCAAAAATTTAGAGTTTCGATCTACGAATCCCCGATACATGATATACGTGTAGGTCCAACGGTCCTCGTGATCCTGATCAACGGTTCTGCCCCTCCTAATATTTAAACCCTTTGGTAATATGTCACCATATCTCCTCTGCACCTCTCCAAGATCTAACGATTCTCGGATTATCGCGACTTCTCCCTGGAGAATTCCAACTGTCCATTTCTTCCTTATGCAATCTGCGAAATGATGAAGTGTTCTTCCACAGAACTCGTCTAATTGCTCGGGAACCGTTGATGCTTCTTGCCAACCTTCAATAGTAGCTCCCCTGCGCTATCCTTCTACGAATTCGAAGCCTGCCTCTCCTGAGATTTTCCCACGACTTCAAGTCCTTCAAGAAACTTCTTTCACGAACTCCTTGCGGAAAACCTTCAACGACGTCTAAGTGTTGAAGTTCCTCGACTCTGCGCACACTTGCAGCAGCAGTCCTCAATACTCTTGCTCAGAATCGCAACTCTGAGTCTTAACTTAGCCTGCGCACTCCTTGCACGGCCCCTGTGCTCAACTGCACCTTTTGGATGAATGAGAACAAAGATTAAACTATCTGAGCCCTCCGTCAATGCACTCCTTGCAGACACTTCAACTGCACTCCTTGCAGGAATTCACTGGCTCAAATAGAGAAAGAACTGAAACTCATTCCTTCTTCCTCTCAGCCTTCAACTCAAAGCATGAAATCATATACACGGCATATAAAAGGAAATGTATAACAGGAAGCAAATATTCATGAGCACATCATTCAACATCAATACATAGAGAACAACACAGAACCATGAATTTGAATCAAAGCTTTCTATTAATTCAAATATCTGTACATGGGTGTTCTTCACACAGCTCTCTGCATGCTCTTCCTGGATCATTAGTAATGCACAATGAGGGTGTCTATATCTCGTTTCCCTCTTGCACTCTCAAGCTGTCTAATCTACAATTAAATATTCTATCTACTTTACGTTTATTAACATAAATGCCTCCATCTACCTAAGGACGAGAGTAATTCGCTCAAGGTCCATTACAATATACAAGTGCGCTTTCTCTTAATGGCTCATTTAAGATTTTGGCGCATCAGTTCAAAGGGAATATTCAAAAATGTTGACTGGCTTGTCTAGTTGTCTTTCACTTTCCGCGTTGGCTCGCTTGACGTGTTGGCAATGCTCCTGCATCATACTCCCTCGCTTGAAAATCTTCATGGGCTCCTGTCCATGAGCTCCTGCACGGTCCATCCATGCTTCTGAATCTCTACTTCGTTCTCCCAGCTGGCATCTTCCACTGGATGGTTCTTCCACTTGAACAGATACTCGAAGTATTCTTTCCTTCTGGTCTTCTTACCCACTCACTTATCCAGTATGCACTCCATCTGCAGCTTTTCTAGAACTGGCATCTGCTTTCGCCACTGAATCACTGGCTGCTCATTTCCTTCTTCTTCAAGCTTATACGGGTACAAATTCGAGACGATGAATATCGGAGATATTCCAATTCCATCCGATAATTCAATCTCATAAGCATTTGCCCCGAATTTCTTCAAGACCCTACACGGCCCGATTTTCTTCATTTTCAACTTGTTATATGTTCCTCTCGGGAACCTTTCTTTCCTCAAGTGCACGAGAACCAAGTCACCAACCTCGAACTAAAGTTGTCTCTTCCTATGATCTGCTCTGCGTTTGTATTCCTGACTTGAACTCTGCAGTCACTCCTTCACGTGGCTGTGAAGTTCTTTCATCGCCTCTGCGAACTTTTTGGCACTAGCACTCCTAGTCCCCATCCGTTCTGAATCCCTTAATTCAGAAAATCCTCTCGGTTGCATTCCATATACAATCTGGAATGGACTCTGCCCTGTATTCTTGTTCATTGAGTCATTGTATGCAAACTCTGCCTGCGAAAATATATTGTCCCAACTGCTGTGGTGCTCCATCCCCAAGCTCCTCAGTAAGTCTCCCAGACTCCTGTTCACCACTTCCATCTGTCCATCTATCTGAGGATGATATGATGAACTAAACATCAAATTAGTTCCCAGCTTCTTCAACAACGTCCTCCAAAAATTCCCTAGGAACTTCGTGTCTCTGTCCAAAACTATTATTTTTGGTAGGCCGTGAAGTCGAATGACTTCTTTGAAAAATAGGTTCGCGATGTGAGTCGCGTCACTGGTTTTCTGGCATGGGATAAAATGTGCCATCTTGGAAAACCTATCCACTACCAAAAATATTGAATCAACACCTCTTTGCGTCCTTGGCAATCCCAATATGAAATCCATGTTGATTTCATCCCATGGCCTCTAAGGTATGGGTAACGGTTGATACAAACTTGCATTATGTCTTCTACCCTTTGAATGCTGGCAAATTCTACATCTGTCTACGAATCTCTTGACCTATGCTCAC
This sequence comes from Picea engelmannii, assembly GCA_009831015.1. Lineage (NCBI taxonomy): Eukaryota > Viridiplantae > Streptophyta > Pinopsida > Pinales > Pinaceae > Picea > Picea engelmannii. The sequence goes on along the minus strand of ML831624.1, from coordinate 56,684 downwards.
ATCCCTGGCCAAAAGTATGATTCCCTAAGCTTCGCGAATGTCTTGTCATGACCAAAATGCCCTGCCAATCCTCCGTTGTGTTTTTCTTTCAGTAGATTCTCCCTCATGGAGCATTTTGGAATACACAATTGATTGCCTTTGAACAACAATTCTTCCTGGATCACGTACTCTATCCACTGGCTTCTGTCTCCGAGAACTGGGTTCTCAGATGCTCCATACGCTTCGCTAAAATCATGATCAGTTGCATACATGTCCTTAAGATCATGAAAGCCTAACGTCCTGACTTTGAAATCCTGCAATATCAAACATTTCCTGTTCAAAGCATCAGCCACTTTGTTACTAGTACCCAAAATGTGTTTAATCACAAATGTGAAATTCTGCATGTATTCGACCCACTTAACATGCCTCTGATTCAACTTCTCCTATTGAGTTACATATTGCAATCCATGGTTATCACTATATAAAACAAATTCCCTTGGAATCAAATAGTGCCTCCATTTCTTCAATGCTTGTATGATGGCATAGAATTCCTTATCATACGTGGAGTACTTTGCCTTCTCCTCATTCATCTTCTCACTGAAGTATGAAATCGGCCTGTCATCCTGACTTAAGACCGCTCCTATTGCAAACCCACTTGCATCACATTTCACCTGAAATGTTTTCTGGAAATCCGACAACACCAAAACCGGTTGTTCCGTAATCTTTTGCTTCAACAAGTTGAAAATCCTCTCTACCTCTGCTGTCCAGTGAAAAGATTTATGTCTTTTCTTCACTGTGTCTAGCATTGCTACGCTAATTCCACTGAAATTTCTAATGAATTTCCAGTAGAAACTAGCCAATCCGTGAAAACTCCTCACCTCGAAAATATTCCTCGGTGATGGCCAATTCTTGATTACTTCCACCTTCTCTGGATCCATCCTCAATTTATCTGCAGAAATAACAAATCCCAAATAAATGAGGTCCGTATTCATGAACACATATTTCTTCATGTTTATCAACAACTTCTCCTGCTGTAGCTTCTTCATCACAATAGCCAAATGCTTCAAATGTTCTGTCACTGATCTATTGTAAATCAGTATGTCATCCAAATACACGATGACAAATTTCATGATGAACTCTTTCAGGACTTCGTTCATCAACCTCATGAAGGTACTCGGTGAATTCGTCAAGCCAAATGGCATGACTAGCCATTCATATAACCCCTCGTTTGTTTTGAAGACTGTCTTCCACTCATCACCTTCTCTCATGCGAATCTGGTGATATCCGCTTTTCAAATCAATCTTTGAAAAATATTTTGCTCCGCTCAAGAAATCCATCAGATCATCCATCCTCGACAATGGAAACCTGTGCCTGATGGTTATTTTGTTGATCTCCCTTGAATCGGTACACATTCTCCAACCTCCATCTTTCTTCGGACTGAGTACTGTTGGAACAACACACGGACTTAAGCTCTCTCTGACCAAACCTTTGTCCATCAAATCCTGTGCTTGTCTTTTAACTTCTTCATTCTCTTGTGGCATCAATCTGTATGCAACTTTATTTGGCAGACTGGCTCCTGGTACGAGGTCAATATGGTGACTCACACTCCTTATCGGTGGTAATGAACGAGGTAATTCGTCCATGACTATATCAGCGAACTCTTCCAGCAGTTCCTGAATTTCATCTTGTAAATCATCCACTCTTGTGCTGGTCAAAACAATCCTCGGTTTTTTGACCACAAAGAATTGTGGATCTTCCTTCTTCTTAACCTCTGTAAGAAGTTCCTTCCCACTCATGAGAAGTACAGTATTTCTCCCTTATGGTTTTACCTCCTTATCTTTTATTGGAAGCAACATGTGTGTCCTCCCATTCTTCTCCAGGGTGTATGTGTTCATTCTCCCATCATGAATCACATTCCTGTCATATTGCCATGGTCTACCTAGCAATAGATGACAAACATCCATGGAAATAACATCACATAAGATTTTATCATTATATCCCCCTATCTTGAATTCAACTAAACATTGTTTAGTGACATTTACCTGATGTCCCTTCTGTAGCCATGAAACTTTGTACGGACTCGGGTGATCAGTCGTCTCGAGCTCCATCTTCTCCACCATCTTAGTTGAAACGAGATTACCGGTGCTTCCACTCTCTACGATAACCTTACACACCCTGTCCTTGGTCTTGTAAGCAGTCCAGAATAACCTGCTCCTCTGGACTGAACTCTCCACCTCCTTCTCGGGTGTCAAAAGAGATTTTCGCATCATAAGCGACCTTCCGCCTTCAGCGTCTTCTGAGTCAACATCTCTCCTTTGCGCCTAGGCGATGTGAGATTCTCCAGTCTCCTTCTTTTTTTCTGGACACTCATAAGACTTGTGCCCATTCTTTCCACATGTGAATCATGTAATTACTCCACCTCTTCCTCTTCCTCTACCTATAGTACGAGGAAAAGTATTTCCATCAGCATAATCTCCTTTCTTCTCAGTATGTTGTCCTCTCTGTTCAACATATTGTCCATGCTGTGAACTTCCTCCTCTCTCTGTCCGAGTTTGAGGTTTCTTCCAGTCTTCCTTGGATTTCTGGAATTTATCTTGGGCAACTGATTTGCCTCTTGGCTGACTTGTGCCTCGGCCTCCCTGAATCTGCTTCTGGCTCAGCTTCTCCTCAGCTTTCAGAGCCAATTGGTAAGCATCTTCCACCGTTTAGATGGTTAGCATGCTCAATTCATCCTGAATGTCATATCTCAGACCATTCAGATATCTAGCAACCTTCTCATCATCGCTCTCCCGATGACCTGCCCTGATGTTCAGTCGATAGAATTCCTTCGTGTATTCTTTTACTGTCATCAGCTTTTGTCTCAGGTTCTTCATCCTCCGGAACAAAGTGATTTGATAATCACTGGGGATGAATTTCACTTTCATCTTCACGATCATCCTGTCCCAGCTCTTAATCTTCTGCTTGCCCTTGCAGCGTCTGTCAGCTTGTAGTTCATCCCACCACAAGGCTGCATGTCCTTTCAGTATCGTGAAAACATGTCTGAATTTCTTGTCCTCTTCGACTTCTTCATAGTCAAAGTAGGTGTCTAGAGCTCTAATCCAATCTAGAAGCTCCTCTGCATCCAAGTTTCCCTCGTAAACCAGAATGTTCATTTTTTCCCTTGCACCCATCCTTGCAATGGATTTGATCAAACTCTCGTTTGATGCATCTTTGGCTGCAACTTCCTCTTCACGTTCAACCTCAATTTCACTTTCGGAATCACTAAGATCCCCAGCACTAGCTGTACACCTTTGCATTGTCTCCATATCTTCGAGTCTTGCTCGGAGATTACGCATTTGTCTTTCCATTACTGGATCTGTTATCTTCCTTCCTCTTCTTTGTGGCATCTCGCTATCCTCTGGATCAGGTGATTGCCTTTCTCTTCTTAGCGGCATGATGGATTCTTCTCTACTATAGAAAGCAAAGATTCTTTCTGTGCTCTGATACCAAACCTAACGCAGTTGCACTCGCAAGCATGTCTGCTCTCCAGGATCTTATCTTCCCTCAGCCCGAAGAACACTAACTGGTCCTTCTATTTCCCTATCGAAAAATATTCACCCACATAAATATTTGTGCGATCCCCTCTCTGCACTCGGAGGATCGGATTTCGCGACTCCGCGAGGTCAGTAGTCGAAATTTGCACTCTCAGGTCCCCGAAAACCCGATACGAGTCAACGCAGACCTTTCCTTTCCCCTGTTGTGACTTCTCCTATCGTGATTCCGCCACTCGCAATATCAAGCACTTGGTTCTCCAACTCCGAAGTCCCGATGTGCCGAAACTCCGACGAGCTCGCGGCTTTAACCTTTCAACGGTCTCGTCACCTCGTCGGGACTTCAGACTTTGCAGGTTCTCGAATCCTGATGTCCAATACTCAGGACTTATCACTGCGAAACCACGATGCCTCATGCCACTTGTCCACATCACTAGCTCCTGTGGCCCCACACCACTTACGTAGCCGTTGGGATATCGCGTCACAATATCACGATTCCTGTTGTAAAAAATTAGAGTTTCGATCTACGAAACCCTGATAAATGATATACGTGTAGGTCCAACGATGCTCGTGATTCTCATCAACAGTTTTTCCCCTCCTGAGCTTTAAACCCTTTGGGAATATGTCATTGTCTCTCCTCTGCACCGCTCCAAGATCTAATGATTCTCGGATTATCGTGACTTCTCCGCGGAGAATTTCGACCGTCTGTTTCTTCCTTATGCAATCCACGAAATCACGAAGTGTTCTTCCACAGAACTCGTCTAATTGCTCGAGAACTGGTGATGCTTCTTGCCAACCTTCAATAGCAGCTCCCCTGGGCTATCCTTCTACGAATTCGAAGCTTGCCTCTCTTGATCTTTTCCCACAACTTCAAGTCCTTCAAGAAACTTCTTGCATGCACTCCTTGTGGCAAACCTTCAACGACGTCTAAGTGTTGAAGTTCCTTGACTCTGCGCACACCTGCAGCAGCAGTCCTCAATACTCTTGCTCAGAATCGCAACTCTGAGTCTTAACTTAGCCTACGCACTCCTTGCACGACTCTTGTGCTCAACTGCACCTTCTGGATGAATGAGAACAAAGATTAAACTATCTGAGCCCTTCGTCAATGCACTCCTTGTGGACACTTCAACTGCACTCCTTGCAGGAATTCACTGGCTCAAATAGAGAAACAATTGAAACTCATTCCTTCTTCCTCTCAGACTTCAAGTCAAAGCATGAAATCATATACACAGCATATAAAAGCAAATGTATAACAGGAAGCAAACATTCATGAGCACATCATTCAACATCAATACATAGAGAACAACATAGAACTATGAATTTGAATCAAAGCTTTCTATTAATTCAAATATTTGTACATGGGTGTTCTTCACACAACTCTCTACATGCTCTTCCTGGATCATTACTAATGCACAATGAGGGTGTCTATATCTCGTTTCCCTCTTGCGCTCTCAAACTATCTAATCTTTAATTAAATATTCTATCTACTTTACATTTTTTAACATAAATGCCTCCATCTACCTAAGGACGAGAGCAATCCGCTCAAGGTCAATTACAATATACAAGTGTGCTTTCTCTTAATGGCTCATTTAAGATTTTGGCGCATCACTTCAAAGGGAATATTCAAAAATGTTGGTTGGTTTGTCTAGTTGTCTTTCACTTTCCGCGTTGGCTTGCTTGACATGTTGGCGATGCTCCTGCATCACTTTTCCTTGGCTAATTGGAAAAAATGATAAAAATCAATAAATGTTTTGACTGATATACCAATACTGGGACTAAAATACATTTAATATACAATTTCCTTGATATTTTCCTCTCCAAATTGTCCACTTAATCATTCAATAATCCATCAAATAGCTTTATAATGAGATTTCCTCTCAATAAACTTTATAAAGTTTATGTAATATGTACACACAATTTAAAATGCTTGCATAAGAGTCTATATGGAAGTCTATGTAGAAGGTTCTATTTATACTCCATGGATCCTTATAATTCTTCCATGTTTCTATAAAACCAACATCATCTACAGTCTATGTAGATGGTTCTATTTATTATTTATACTCCATGGATTCTTATTAATTCCTCCATGCCTTTACAAAACCAACATCATCTAGATACCAATTCTTTATTCTTTCCAAACTATTAAATTCAGTAGGAATTGCATGCAACGATATAACTTTCCTACTTAATGCATGTGCAATTTTATTTGATTTTCCGTATCTATGCGTCATGACATATGATTATATCTATGAAAAATCCACCCATTTAATTTGTTCTTTGTTAGTATTACCTATATTCTTTATTCACTACAATACTTTATCATTGGTAAACATTCCAAATTCTCTTGGTAGAAAAAAATGTATTGATTTCATCAAAACATGAAGAATTACACTAAACCCTTGGTCATAAAAAAGCTATGAAATATCCACCCATTTAATTTGTTCTTTGTTAAAATCACCTATATTCTTTATTCACTACAACACCTTATCATTGATAAACATTCTAAGTTCTCT
>ML831624.1:6160-17908 GCA_009831015.1 Picea engelmannii | reverse complement strand
CAGTTATCTTTTCACTTTGTGTCGGCCTTCCCTGTGTCCAAAGTCCAATTGCCACATACTCTGTTTCACTTTCAAACTCTGTTACTCATTTCGTGTCACTGATGGGGGATACATCAAGGCCCTCCTGTGACGAGTCTTGTTCCTTCGACATCAGCACATTATCCGGGATTGAGACTTAGAAATTATTCAGTACCTTGGAGCTTGCATGCCTCAATGGCGAGTTTCTCGCTTTCGACAGTTGGTTTACATCATTGACCTCTGATCGAAAGATTCCCTCAGTTGTTCGACATCAACTCATTTATTCACAATTGATGGATTGTACTGTAGTACTTTGGGATTCATTGACATTAATGGTGATTTCCCTCGCACTTGTTAACGGTATACATCAATGACCAGTAATCAAGTGGTTTCTACCATGTTCGACTTCGACACGTGTAATCACATGGTTAGATTCGTACTTTGGGTGATGAGGTTGAAGACCCTGGATATCCTTATGATATAGGTTGCGATGGAGTATGTATTATTTGTGACACATAGATCCACTGTGTATGTTTCGTGGCTATGTCGTCTTGATTGAAAATTTGTCGCACGGATCCACAGTGTATTCCGGTGGCTGTGCTATGATTGACATGACTGCATGGATCCACAGTGTATGATTGGTGGCCATGACCTTTGTTTATGATAACATCAGTCTATGATCTGAGTATGGGAATGCCTACCTCAGAATTGATATATATGATACTCTGTTGATGCTTGGATGTTTGCAGGTCTCCGAGTAGATGTGCTCTTGGTTCTTGACACACACATGCAGCTTACAAAGTCTATTGACTGTCACTAGTTCCACTCTCAGACTTTGGGGGGCATTCTGTTATCCACATTTTTGGTTATCGAGATGATATTATGATCGTGTTATGGTAATGGAAGATCAAACTCTTTATTAAGAACAATTTCCAGAAGAAGGTTACAGTTGTCATTTTCTCAAAATCATATTTTGGGACAAGTTCGCAGGCTGCATATATACTATCCTGCGAGAATCTTCATTTTCGTAGGTTGATTTCATTTGGATTGCGAACTTCTCGCACTGTGTTCAAGGCCAAGGTGCGAACTTGTTTCTAAAGAAGGAAAATGAATAAATTCTCGATCCTTCTAGAAGGAATCTTCTAGAAGGATGAGTTGGGGTTCGAATGGTTAGCAAAATACTGGCTTTCCAGATATCTTGGGATTATTCCATATCCAAGTAACTAATCAATCTTCTCCTATATATTGAGGAGATTGCTCATGGAAAAGGTTAAGAAGTGAGAAGCTAAAAGAAGAAACAAGAGATTGATTGGAGAACTTGTGCAAGACTGTGTGAAGGGTTGGAGCTACAGCAGCAAAGATAACAGCAAGGTCATCATATGTGTTTCAACTTCTTCATGCTTGAGCAAGTGTGTGTGTCAAATCTAGGAGCCATCGAAAGGAGATCTACGACATCAAGGCTCAGGTTGTATATTTCTCTTTCAGTTAATGCAATACATGAATATGTCCCTTTCCCATAATGATGATGTCATCTTATTATATGATTCCTTGATCACATGTATAGACTAAATATTGAATAGATTAATGATTTTGCTGTGATTGGTTTGTGTTGTTGTGATTGGAACAACGCAAGAGCATCGGAGCAGAGCGAGGAACAACAGAGATTAAAGGAAAGCGTTCATAAGGTATGTACTCTATCCATTTTTCTTAGTTCCATTCAATAGTTAGATCTAGGGAAAGAGTAGTATTCTGTCACGTTTTGTTCCAGATCCAGGTGGATCTTGGGGAGATTGGTCTGTGTCTGCACTCACGAATTTATCCATAAAAAAGAGGGGATGAGGAAGAGTGATTCAAAAATGGCTAAGTATGGAAAGCGGTCGGTTGGGCTTCAAAATAGGGTTACAAGGGATACTCACAAGAGGTGAGGGCTTGACAATCAAATTGTACGCTCAGAAGTTTTGAGAGAAAAATGTGTAACACAGAAGAGGGCATGATGGGTCGGTCCAATGGTCAATTTGTGTATCATGAAACTCCACGTGTTGTTTGTAGATCGTAGAACAATGGAAGCACAATATTGATCCCACCTATTTGGGAACGCGCAATCAAAAAAGTGGCTAAGTATGGAATAGGGAAACAATCAGTCATACCTGTTTTCGCTAATATATTGAAATTTGTAATGGATATCCCATTTCCTGGAAATGTCTTTCCTACATGTTTTTGGAAAAGTTGTGTAGGGATAGTCAGTGTGACTATCTCCTTGAGCCTTTAGCTCATTAATGACAATATTTACAATTGCTTCATGATGATATTTTAGAATTAAACCTTACTAATTGCATACTTGGAAAGAAGTGCAAAGGTGTCGAGAACGGGGAACAACAATTAGGAATTGGAGATTTCATGAAATCTCTAACCCAACGATCCATGAAAGAGATTCCAAGAAATGGCAAGTGTGGAAAGAGGTTGGACATGATTCAAAATAGGGTGATGAGGGATCCTTGGGAGACGTGAGGGCCCTACGGTCAAATTCTATGTCTTAGAAATTTTGAGTTCAAAATGTGTAACATGGAAGAGGGGATGATGTGGGAGTCTGGCAGTCAATTTGTATATGGCAGAACTCAGGGTGTTGTTTGTAGGTCATAGAACAATGGAAGTGACAAATAGAGACCGTGTGCCTGGGAATCCGCAATCGAAAAAGTGGCTAAGTATGGAATGGGGAAGCGGTTGGTCAGAGTCTTGATATAAAATAATGAGCGGACATTTTAACCCATCATTCCGCCAACCTATGTACTTAGACATTTTCAGAAAAAAATGACTAAGTAACCAGAAAGAGAAAATAGAGGGGAAAAAGAAAGGGGAATTCTGTTAATTATAGAAGAGGGAAAAGAAGGGGATAAAAGAGAGTGGGAAAATAGAAAAGGGGAGGGAAATTTTTAGAAGCGGGAATTGGTCTCAAACAACCCCGATTGTTGCAAAATCATCATTTTCTATTCCAATATTTTATCCACATACTTTTTTTGTATTGTTCTCGTATCATTCAGAAGGGTGTGAGCAAATGCAAATATACACTATAATTTGATTTTTGGATATAAATATGTATAATGTATTTACAGGTGCTATTGATGTTTGGATTGTGTAGATAACAGTGGGTTAGGATAATTTTTCATTCTTTTTTTGATAAGGCCTTAAAAAAAGTAGAATAAGAAACAATTTTTTCCAATTCAATTCTCACACACAAAAAAAAATTGATCCCATAATATTCATCTTTGTCGATTTGATAATAAGGATGTCGATTTGGTAGATTGGGCTATTGGTCATTTTAGGAAACTAGTGTGTGCCAACTAATGCTTTGATGAAGATTTGTTTTTATTGCAACCCGTGGGAGTAATTGTGTTTTTGATACATTGTTTAATGCCTTGAAATATTATTTTAAGTATTAAACTTGTTGCAGGAGATTATTCATTGAATGGTTTGTTGTTTCCCTCTTTTTTTTACCTCTATTATTTCACTTGTCCATCATTACTCTACTACTAGTCTACTACTAGCCAAGGATAACCCCCATCCATATCATCTTTCCAAATTTACCATGCTTTTTTATTGGTGAAACAACCCTCTAACTCACCAAAAAATTCAAAAGAATGACCATTTCAGTTTTTTAGTGGCCTGGCTCTACCCTTTAGAACTCACATGCACACTTTAGGAGACACAGTAACTATGAAGTCAATTAGAGAGTTGTATAGGCTCTTCAATCAAAGAATAGAGAAAGTGAGTCATAGTTGAACTTTCTAGGATGTGTTTGCATAAGAGAAGCATCGAAAAGTCACAAAAAAATCAATTGAGGGTTTTTGAAATAAAATTATTGTACTGTCAACTTGACCATAAGTATAACAAAAACGAACTTGAATTTTAATATTTTGGTTGATTTCAAAACCCCATTTGACTTCAACTATCATATATCATTTTTTTTCAAAATATTTGCGAAGAAGAAATTTGGTAATTTCATTAATAAAGTAAAAGTGCTCAAATAGAGGTCAGGGGATGGACAACCAATAGTATGCTTCCTTTTTTAGTGAAGGAATCGAGGAAGTGAGAGGGAAATAAGAAATTGTTCGCTCACCGGGGTTGAGATGAGAACAAAACTTCTTGGGTGGGGCCCCAACTGCCGCATCATGAATTAGTGTTGCCATGTTCTATCTACATTATGAATGGATTTGAATGTTGGTTTTAAACTATGTGAAATTCATTTATGTTTCCATAGAAGCCTCATTTGATCGACACTATGCATTGTCATATAATTTTTCAATGCTTAATATTTGATCAAATTACTTGAGTCAATACAATATTTAATAATTACGAGACTATCGAACCATGCAAATGAGAAGAGGTGTTAAATCCAACAAAGAAGCACCAACCAAGATTCCAAGGAAAGTTTTTAATAGTAAATCTATAAGAAAAATAGTCAGTAATATATATTTATCCATATACATTGGACTGAGTTCTTTTCACCAAAGAATTGAACATACTTGTCATAATTATAGGTAGAGGAGATACAAAAAAAAAACATGCATACAATTATGTGTTGTTCATCTAGTGGGACAACATGCAGAAGGCATAAAAAAACTCTTGAACATGCATACAAAACTGATTATCATGCGTTTTTAGGAACTCCTTGCAATCTTCTCATCTGAAGGTCAATGTTGGCTTTGATAATCTCAACATCTAGTGGAAGATCTGAGGTGAAAAAGAAACAGGAGAGTGGTCCCACAATGGAATAATTCTTTGTCTTGAAATATACCTCTCGGTGCACCAAGAGACCACCTCCTTATAGTCAAATACTTTAGGGACACAGCCTTCACGAGAAATTCTAGAGCTCCAAATTACTACGTTCTATGCAGAAGGGGATGAGTAGTAAGAATATTCCTTGGGCCACTGGGAGTCTTGGTCCTCACCCCCTAATATGTTATTTTTATCTCCAAATAACAAGAGATTGGTCCCACAATTCAATAATTCTTTGGCTTGACATATATCTCTCGACACACCAACAGAACATCTCCTTACAGTCAAAGACTTCAAGGACACAATCTGCACCATGTACAAATACAAAACCTAATCGAAAACCCTAAAAATGAAAGGAAAGGATACATCTCTGAGGACCAGGACTACCATCCGAGTCTAGAGACTCAAAATCTCATGCTTCAAAGCGGCTATTGCGTTCAACATCGATTTCTTTTCTAAAATCCCTTCCTTTGGTCTTGTTAAGGCCGCAATCACCGAGCTGGAAAGTGCCCCCCATTATGGTGGATTTTAGTTTGGGCATAGGAGTTGGAATAATGTATTTATTTCCATCATCCATAGTTGTATCATCATCCATCAGATCATCTTCTTCCAGCTCGAAATCGACTGCATCAACCTTTTCACTAGCCATTCTTTCGTTCTTTTATGTAAAATCCTTGAAATTTGGAGCGGGTGATGGATATACAGAGTGAATGTAGGATATACACATTTATAGGGTTACAAAAAAAATAAATGCAGGGGGAAAGATATACACATTTATATGGTTATAAAACAAATAAACACAGGTGGGTTGTTTGAGTAGGGGGTTTTCCTTGGAATTCTTTGTCTTGAAATACATCTCTCGGTGCAACAAGGGACCATATCCTTACTTCCTTTTGAGAAGAAGGGAATGATTAGTAAGAATATTCCCTAGACCACTTGAATTTTTGTTCATCGTGCATGAAGGTGTTTATTGTATCTCAACAGAATTGTTGTCGAGATATAGTAAACACCTTTGTTTTCTCCAGATGATGTTTGTAATGAACACTCGAAATGGATAATATAACCCTCAAATATTGTTATAATGCATATCAATCAGAGATCTCCTTGATCCTTTCACTGATTAATGACAATTTCTACGATTCATGTTTAATGAGTTGTTACCATTAAATCTTACTAATTTCATACTTATAAATATGTGTGAAGGTGGCGGGGATGGAAAAGAGAGATTAAGGATTGGAGATTTCGTGAAGCTGTCAACCTGACAACGTGCGAAAGAGATTCCATGATGTTTGAAATGAACACTTGAAAGGGATAATATAACCCTCCCCAAATCTTAGTTTAATTCATATTAATGGGAGATATCCTCGAGCCTTTCTCTCATTAATGACTATCTTTATGGTTCCTGCATGATGTGTTGTTATCATTAAAGCTTAATAATTGCATATTTAGAAATAAGTCTGAAGGTGGTGGGGACGGCGAAGAGAGATTAAGGATTAGAAATTTCATGAATGCACCAACTTGACAGCCTTCGAAAGAGATTCCAATAAATGGCCAAGTATGGAAAGTGATTGGCCAAGCTTCAAAATAGGGTCACAAGTTATACTCAGGACACGTGAGGGCCTGATGGTCAAATTGTATGTCTCTGAAATTTTGACTGCAAAATATGTAACACGGAATAGGACATGATGGCAGAATTCGGTGGTGAATTTGTATATCGTGGAACTCTGGGTGTTGTTGGTAGGTCACAGAACAATGGAAGCACAATGTTGAGAGCACCTTCCCAGGAACCAACAATAAAAAAGTGGCCAAGTATGGAATGGAGAAGGGGTCAGTCGGACTCGTGACACAAAAACATGATACATACTCGTAAAAATGACTAAGTAAGCTCAAAGGGAAAGTAGAGGGGAAAAATAAAGGGAAATTTGGTTGTCAATTTGTATATTGAGGAAGTCGAGGTGTTGTTTGTAGGGGGTGGAACAATGGAAGTGCAATCTCGAGCCCACCTATCCGAGAACCTGTGATCAAAGAAGTTGTTGAGTATGGAATGGGAAAGCGGTCGGTCAGACTCATGATATAAAAGAATTAGTGGAAATTTGAACGTGGGAATCTTCCAACCCACGCACTTAGATATTTTCCAAAAAAAGACTAAGTAACCAGAAAGAGAAGGTAGAGGGGAAAACAAAAGGGGAGGGAAGTTTTTGAAAGCAATAATTGGTCTTAACAAAGCCCCATTGATGGTCTTAATAGTAAATATGAAGTTCCTTAGACAGTTGAACAAGATCTTCAATCGAGGAATAGAGAAAATGAGTCATAGTTATACTTTCGATGATGTGTTTTTATAAGAGAAGCATCAAAAAGCTACAGAAAAATCAATGGAGGGTTGTTCAAGTAAAATGATTTTACTGCCAACTTGATCGTAAGTATAACAATGATGAATTTTAATTTTAATTTTATGTGGTTGATATCATAGTCCCATTTTACTTCACCAAGCATATATCCTTTTATTTCAAAATATTTCTGAAGAAGAATTTTGGTAATTTCATCAATCAAGTAGAAGTGCTAAAATAAACTACATATTACATTTGCTTCACAAAGATTACATTAAAAGGTAAGGAAGTTCTTGTATATTCTTTAAGATAATAGAAAAAATGCTAATATCTTGAATCTATCATCCATCCATAATTCAAAAATTGGGCCCATGAGAAACTTGAACTACAGTACAAAAGCACATGAACAAAAGTATGCCAAACACAAGATAGGAAAAAATCAGCGGAGATTGAGCATTGTATCCCATCTATAACAAAATCCCCAAATGGGAACCAAGAAATTTGTTGATTACTATATTAATATTAACCAATATCACTATGACCATTTGGTTCTGATAGTACTATGAACCAAGATCACGTTGACTTGACAATATTCTAACATTACTAGTTCTGGAAAATAGTGTCAACATTTAACTTAATGGAGTTTGAACAATTCCAAATTTGTAGCATTATTGAAAATGTCTGATGGTTCTGTTCAGGGGAGCAAGCCATTTTGATGGATCCAAGGATGGACCTGATTTATTCATAGTTTGGTACTTTGTATGAGGTATTTACTCATGCTTCTCATTCCTAGACTGAACAATCTTATGCGCTTCAAGTTCACTTTCTCATGGAACTGCAAAACTCTATTCATATCTTGATTGGGTAGCATGGACAAATATAGATCAGATTGTTTCGTTTCTTGTCAACGCATGATATGGAAAAAAAAAATGGGTTCAGCCAATATGCAGTATGGAATTGTCCTCATTTAATGTAAATTTTCTATGCACGCAAAAGTCACGTAACATGTAGACATTGTTTGCATTTTTATGTAGATATACTTCATATGGAATTTCTTCCAACCCAGGAAGAACATCTTGTAATATAGGTTGTCTAATTGTACAATGTACAATTGTGTTGCTGAGGATTCAGATGGCAGCATTGAGGCAATGTCTATATATGTAAGGGATTTTTTTATTGCATCGTAGGAAATCAATTGTACCATCATTTATGAAAGCAGAGGCAGAAGAAGGAGAGTTTCATTAGGCACATACAGGCTCGAAGGGAGTCGAGTATGCATCTGCTGCAACCAAAACACCCTCAACCTGCACACGTGAGCATAGTAGTTAATATATTGAATAATATATTATACAAGTGTACAACAAAAAAGCTGCATAAAATTGTTTAAGGCAATTTTTATGTGCAAAGTGTGGATGGAATTGTAGATGTAAAGACACAACAATTGTCAAGCTAGTTAGTTTATTGAGATCATGTACTATGTTTGTTCACAATTCTGTTACAAATGTTGTTTGGATTGTGTGAAATAACCTTTCTTTAAGATCTCTTTTATTTGTTATATTTTTGAAGAGAATAAGTGGAAATTTCCCTTTATACAAATGTTGTTCCATTGAGGAAACTAAATTTGAATAGGTGTCGAACAATTGTAGCTACACCATGGAACAGTGTAATAGTTGTGTTAGATAATTGAGATATATGAGAATGTGAAAGTAAAGGACAAAGATGGATATGGAGAATGGTACCATTTCCTTGTCATTGTCTGACTCTCCATATTTTATATGGAGAATGTGTTGCGAGCCAACTTTTCTTGCAAGTGTGACAACTGCAGCAATGGTTTTGATTGGGTAAATGTCATTGCTTTGTGCAAGTTGGTTGATTGTTGTGTCTAGTACAAAACGATATTATGAAAAAACCATGGGAAATTTATCCACAATACTTGTTGCATTGAGAGACATAATATCATCACAATCATCATGGTCATACATTGTCTTTGTTAATATATTGAAAATTTTAATGGATTTCCCATTACTTGGAAAGATCTTTTCTGCATATTTCTGGAAAATTTGTGTAGGGATAGTCAGTGTGACTGTCATCATGGATTCGTTGTCTGTCATGTCATCATGCATAATGCATATAGTTTTGTTTTCCTTCTCTAAGTAGGTGTTATACACGACCATTATCTCCCCAAAGAACACTTCTCTAGTTCGATGGTTGTTCAAGCCTTCTATCAATAGTATATTAGGTGTTATAAGTTTAGAGACCTGCTAACAATTTTTGAACAGAAAAATTAGTGTGAATGGCAGTTTGTATCATTTTTTTTGGCCTAAATGTACAATTAGATGCACAATTTGGATGAAGTATGTAGGTGAGATTTTTGTAACAATACCTCTTAGTTTGTGGAGCTTTCACTATGTTGGGAGTTTCACTTGCGCTCATCGATACTTATTGTGAACTGAAAAGAATGTGTTGTAGATGAAATCTACATATCTATCATGACGTAGATGAATAAATAACTCAGGATATTTGTTTGGTAAACATATCAAGAGAATAATGTATGAATCTTTACCTTTGGCCTTGTCATTCTGTTGATGTTTGCAATGATTGACTACTCATGCCCATGTCACTCATCCAACTTTTTCTCATGCAATCATGTGTACATGAACATCACAACGACTAGATAAGCATATGCATTGTATATTTTTCATAATTGTTTTGGATGTCACATACAGTAGTGAAGGGGATGGAGTATGAAATAGGCTATCAAGGGATACTTAAGAGAGGTGAGATCATGATGATCAAATTATATGTCTAGGAAATTTTGAGTGAAAAAATGTGTAACATGAAATAAGGCATGATGGGGTAGTATAATGTTCTATCTATATATCGAGGAACTCCAAGCTATGTTTGTAGGTCAAAGAACAATATAAGTGCAATATTGGTCCCGCTAGCTAGGGAGTCCGGCTGTCAATTTGTATATCGCGGAACTTCGGATACTGTTTGCAAGACACGAAACAATAGAAGCACAATTTTGAGCCCACCAGCCCGAGAACCCGCGATCGAAAAAGTAGATAAGTATGGAATGGGGAAGCGGTTGGTCAGAATCCTGATATAGAAGCATGAGTAGAAATGTCAACCCGTGAGTCCGCGAACACACGCACCTAGAAATTTTTGGAAAATGACTAAGTAAAGTAACCAGAAAGGGAAAGTAGAGGGGAAAATAAAGGTGAATTCAGTTAAGTATAGAAGAGGTAAAACAAAGGGATAAAAGACAGTGGGAAAATAGAAAAGGGGAGGGAAATTTTCAGCAGCGGGAAGTCTCAAAAAAGGCCCATTGTTGCTAAACCATCATTTTCTAGTCCAATATGTATCCACCTACTCATTTTGTGTGTTTGATTTACTATCACTATTGGTATACCTTTTCTAAGATTGTACTTCAGCATCCTCTGTTGTGGAATATGGTATTTCATCGTGTTTTTCAACTAGTATGTTTCTGTAACATCCCGCTTTGGCGCACTGAGGACACTTATTCTTTGAGGACACTTGCTCGCAAGTGATCTGGACCCCTTTGATGTTGGACCTTATATATTTGATTTTGATGTGATTGACTGATGATATGATGTGTTACTATTCATTTAGACGGGTGCTATTGACTCAGTTTATTGAGTGTGCAGGTTTGTGACTTGAGGATGCGGAGGCATCGGTAGACCCCCTTGGACTCCGGACTGAGTCAGGGAGTGTGCTTTTGGGTTGATTTGTTTATTATGATGTTGATTTGATTTGATGATTTGACGATGACATTCTGACATGATTATTGGTGATGCAGGCTGACGATAGCTTGCCGACTTGACTCACATATGGAGTAAAGGGGCCACACACAATTGCAGAGAGGTTGAGGGAGAGGGGTGGACAACAGCCCTGCCACCGCCCGCTAGCACTCCCGCCGTGGCTCGAACTGTAGGTTAACGATTACCTAGTTCGAGAGGACCCACGGTGCCGTGAGGGCCGACTGGAACAGTCGCTCACGATGATTCTAAGGGGCGCGCAATAAGGCAGGGGCCTTATTCCTTAGAGCCCTTAGTCTCCTACTAGCTCACCTAGCGGACTATTGACTCCAGGGGTTATAGAGGTCTACCAATCAGTTCAGTCGGCGAGTGGCACCCTTGGAGCACGTGGTGCATCCTGAAGGGCACATCACCAAAAGAAAGTCCAGAGGCGAGTGGCACCCTTGGCGCACGTGGTGTGACCTGAAGGGCACGTCACGGTAAAGGGTGGTTGATGGAGTCAGCCTAATTAGCCCTAAGTTTTCAGCACCTGAATAAAACTTTAAGCTTACCCTTAACCAATTGTCGTCTAGCCTAGAATCTAAACCCTAAGCCTAAGACCTTCTAGAAACCGGGGGGAAATTTCAGTGTGGCCTTAACTTTTGAAATTTCCAAAAAAAAAAAAAACAACAAAAAAAAAGGAGAGAAGAGAAAACAAAACTCAGACCGTCTCCCTTCCTTAATCCGTGTCTACTTAATAAAACTGACCTCCATCGCCCGGATCTCCCAGTGTCCGTCTCCCATATACTCGTCTAGTCCACTTTACCACATCGCCATCCCTCCTCGTAAATCCTCCTTATTCATTTTGGTAA